>VZRI01008216.1:220337-232914 GCA_013397515.1 Upupa epops
GCCGCCGCCGCCTCACATCAACGGGCCGCGCCGCGGGGCGCCGCCGTCGCCCACCGGGACAGGAACCCACGAGGAGAGCGAAAGGAGAGAAGCCACGAGACGGGAAAGCGAGCGGTGCCCTGAAGAGAGGACGCAGTGAGAAGACTCCGTGTGGGAGGGAGATGGGTGGACGCGAGGAACAGACGTCAAAACCCACCAACGTTCCCTACGGCCAGCGGCCCCCACTACCCCTAATGGCGGCGTCTTCTTCCTCCTACGTCACGCACCGGCTCGGTCACGCGCACCACGCCGCCGCCAATGGGAGGGACGGTCGCTAGAGTCCCCGCCCAGGGGCCGTGGAGGAGGGGGGCTGGGGCGGCGCTGGAGCGTGTCGCGTGGGTCCCAGCGCTGCGAGTGGTGTCTCGTGTCCAGAAAGAACCCGTGGGGACGGGTGGGAACTTGGGCGAGACCTGTACGCGCCTGGGAATGTGCTTTGGATGCCGTATTAAGACGTTCTGAGGCAGCAGATCTGTCTACCGAGCAGGTCTCTGTGAGCAGGAAGGCCAAGACTCGTAACAAGCAGATGATAAATAGGACGAGTTTTTTTACAGCATCAGTGGCCCTGTTAATGGCATAGTCTTAGAATCGTTCAGGTTGGAAAAGAGCTTTAAGATCATAAAATCTCCTTCATACTACACAGCCCCAACTCCCTCAGCCACTCCTCCTAAGGGTTCTTCTCCAGACTTCAACAACCTTTTTTGCACCTGCTTCAGCACCTCAGTGGCTTTCTTGTATCGAGGTGCCCTAAACTGAACTCAATACTTGAGGCGTGCGGTATTGGGCACTTATGTGGACTAAATTACATGCAAAGAATCAGTCCATAATAAAGTGGTGATAAAAAAAGCTCCGGAAAAATGGAGGGGTTTTTACTTCCTTGACTGTAGGTGTCTGGCAGTGTTTCATGTACTCAAGAACTAAATGGCTGCCTTGTAAAATTTAATTCTTTAATTAAAAGGAATCCTCTCAAATGAATTCAAACTCCTGCAGCATAACTTCTCTTTAGATATCATTTAGTGGTAAGAAAACTAGTGCTTATGGAAAGGCATCATAGTGCAGTTTCCTTTTTTCACGTAATAATGCTGTGATGCATGAGAAATAACAGAGGAAAGAACAGATAATGCATCCAGGGGAACAAAGATCAAATTTCCTGGAGCCAGAAGCTTCCTTACTGAACAGCATTACATTCACATAACAAAGTAGTTTCTCCAGAAATAAATAAATATTTTTATTTTCTCTAGATGTAGTAAAAGCAAGGAAGAAAAATCAATGCAGACACAACTTGTGGAAGTATTTTATTTTAAATAAATTCACAGTTTGATTAGCACATATGTGATTTCAGTGAGTTACTATAAATGTAACTGTCTGGAAAGCGGTGCTGGCTTCTGTCAACCATGCCTTGTGTCAATCATGCCTACTGTGTACAAGCACTAACACTGTCTGGCATTTAGTTATTCTTCTTTCAAGCTGAATAGGAGGAGGTAAGGTCAGGTTTGGATTAAGGTTGTCAGAGAGAATGGAAATTAATGCTCCTGAGCACAAGTTACTTGTAGGGCCCAGCAGGTTCAAGCTTCCCTGAGTAACTGGTGGCAAGTTCTGATGAGATGCAGGGGTGTGTAAGGCTGTCTTGAAAGCTGTTAGCAAAAACACCTTCCTGTTGCAGCGTTTTTACTCCCTCCAACAAAAGCAGAGTCTATGTACATTCTTTGTAAAGGCACAGGATTACACTGAAGAATACACCGTACTTGTACTTCTAAGCTCTCCTTCGAATAAAAATGATGCACACATCAATGATATCTTACTGGTTAAAAAAGCTGCATGTCTGTTTTTTTATCAGTGTTAAATGTATTATACTGAACACTGTAATGGAAATAGATGAGAAAGAGAGCTGAAACTTGGGAAAGGGGTACAGGAGAGACACTCTTTATGAAGTCCAATTACTGAATATGCCTGACAGTGTCACTGTTACAGTTATTTTTCTATCAGAGGGCACAGCAAAGCATAAGACATCTATTCTGTCAGACCATTTGTCCAAGAATCCTTGTCATGGCATAGAGTCAGAAGATTCGTCTTCCCACTGACAATTGGCTGCTGCGTGTGATTTCTGATTTTCGTGTATGAGAAGCCCTGTACCTTCCAAAACGTCAGCCACCAGTACTAAATGATATCCAGAGACGAATCTGTTTGAGAACTAAAAATTCTGTCAGAGCTACCTGCTTACATTTCACTGCAATCTGGTATGCATGAATTATAAAAATCTGCAGGTTTGACTGTCTTGATACTTACCAGGTTACTTTATTTTGGTAGTGTTAATTTTGTTCATTTTATTTCAGTGTATTTGAATGTCTCTTTTTGCCTAGCTTCCTAAAATACTTTTACAGACCTTCTGTTTCTACTATGTTGCATTTAAAATGCCTTTTGAGACATATTTTCTGTTTCACAAGGAGACTACAATACCCTTTGTGCTATTATAGCAAAATAAATTGCCTCACTCTATTAATTTCCATTTCCCTTTATCGTTCATGGTTAAGACTTCACTCAAGTCTTTTACTACACAGTCAGTGTCACCTCTGAAAGTGAAAATCATGTACTTCTTTCAGGTTGCTTTGTTACATCTCCTTATAAAAAATTGAGGTGTCCAATGTAAACTGAAGTGAATGTAGTGTACAGAGGAGATCCTCAAGTTGACCTACAAGAGCATGAACACCTCCCATGCAATTGACAATATGCTACTGATTTCTGGGTTAATTATGAGCATCCTGTAAATTATAAAGATGGCAGTTGTTTTGCAAATAATATCAGTCTTACATTTGTATTGTTCCCCTTGGAAAATATTTCTTTGCATAATTTATCATAGCTGTGATAAAATGCTCTGATTTTATCAGATTTATTTGGAAAAGAAGGATAGTATGAAATCATAGCCAAATAAAGTACAGTTGTAGGAGATCAAATGACTCCCTGAAACTGTCTGTATCCATGTCCATAAAAGCAAGAACAAACATCAAACTGTCCATCAGAAATACATTAGGTATATTTAGCATGAGATCAATACTTTGTGTAGCTTAAATAATGATAAGACAGTAAGCATAGAAAAAGAAATGTCATTGTTGTAAGAAGGTGTGGTCTGCTCCAAAAAGGAAACATGACTGTTTAAGGTTCTGAAGATGAAGATTAAAGATGCAGTGAACCTGAACAGAAAAGATCAAATAGTTCAGAAAGAACCTTGACTCAGATGGATAGACTTCTCTGAATATGTTTTACCCACTGACCACTGAGAGCCTCTGTCACACTATGACAGCCTCCATGTGCCTGCAGGGATATACTTGACAGATTCTGTAACGTCCTTGGAGGCTTGAAATTGGTTTATAATTTGTGGATACAGTTAAAACCTAGAATGTGATATCTGGTGAGGAAACAATTCCAGCAAGGGATAACTGTTATTTTTTCTTGTAAAAGAAAAGGTGAATATTTTTCAGAAGTTCAGTTCTCTTGTCTGTAAATACTAGTCTCCCTCAGGATAAGCAGTTCTGAATCTTTTGCCGCTTTGCATTATCTTTGCAGACACTACAGCACATATGGCAATACTGAATACCATCCCTGTGTGATCCTGGTAGATCCCCTCACTGACAAGCTGCATCCTGAATACATGCCGCAAGCCGCAAGCAGCATGCTGCTCCACTATTCATTCACCCCTGGGTCTCGTCACAACCCCAACTCTCTCAGCCTGTCCTTGTAGGGGAGGTATCTCATCTCTCGGATCATCCTACAAAAAAAACCACGCTGATGTCATAAAGGAAGAAAACGTTTTGCTTACTAAGAGGAGTGGAAATGATAATGGGGAATCCTCTAAGAATAGCTTATGAGAGGTCAGCTCATCCAATTCTGTAATGCACAAAAGAAAGATAAATAGGTGACTTTGGCTCAAAGCCCTACCTGGATGAGCAGCAGCAGAAAATAAGCTTTAAAAAAAAAGGAAGACAGGGATAATAGAAAGAAATTAGTAAATCAGTTAAGGCACAGTACAAGTAGGGCAGCCAAACAGTAGAGAGTAAACCCAGTGATTGTAAAGTTAATAGATTTTAAAATGTCCCTCCCCCAGAAATCTGTTTACTAGGTATGTGCTATAACAGTGTTAGGAAGGAAAACATTGCAAAAAGTGGAAGCGGTCATTTTAAACACATGCTGGCAGACCTGGGAGATTCCAGAGGAAGGCAGAACTCAACATTTAAAAACAAAAATGGGACCCATGCAATCTGGACTACCTAGGATGATACCAGTCCTTGACAAACTTTGTTTAAAGCATCATGGCAATGTTTTAAAAAACAGAGGTTGGCAGATTCAAGTCCAGACCCAGCAGGTATGTATTTACTTCCTGGGCCATAAAAAGGATGAAACTTAGCACCCAAGTAAATTTGTGGTGCTGCGGTGTTACATCTTGCAAGGTGCTGGCTATGGGTAATAATAGATTTTCCAAGGGGTCCTACAGTGGGAACTGGTATCCAGAAAGAAAGCATGGGTGCTAACATTGTAATTCAAGGTCACCCTAGAGCCCACTTGTTTCAGTGCTGCAGAGCTGCAGTTAGGCAGTGATAATTGCATGGGTGAGGAAATCAATGAGTTTCTCCAAGCAGAACCAGTCTGCTTTGGATCATGTAAAGCTTATTTAATCAATCATGCGTCTTCATTCAAATGATTATCTGTATTATAGCAACCACAGACCGGATCTTTGGTAATGATAATTGCCTGTTGTGCATGGACTTGTATGGCCCTCCATATGCACACAAGCCTTGATGCACCCATCTTCACCATGGCACTCATGACTTTGGCTCTGGGGAGGGGCAGATGATGACACAAAGAAAAGTGATGAAGCAAAAGGATGGCTATCATTTAAATGAACTATTAAAATATTATCTGTGTCAGTCAAGAAAGCCTAATAGAAAAATAGACGTCATCAGAGAAAACTGAGATGAGATGAGATTACAGGGCTTGGCTGTTAGAAGGCAGTGTCATTGCTTTGCTAATTTTTTAAGCGCTTGACTTAGCACCACATGTTAATGATCAGAAAGAAATTACATTATGATGCTCAGTGCATGAAGAACTGAATGAGTGCTTAAAAGTTGCTGTTGGTGAAACAATTGTGTTCGAAAACTGTTGTTTCCTTTGGGGCTTATTGGGTTTTCTAAATGGTCTGGCAAATAAATACAAATTCAATGCTAATCAAATTGAAGTGGCACTGTCAGTGTGATAATCAGTGATGAGGATAAGGCAGCCAGCAAAACTGTGTGAAAATCTGTCTCCTGAAAAGAAGGAACATTGTGAAGGATATAAAAGTGGTAACTCTCAGGCCACATAAAAAATGTAAGACTCGGAACCTAACAGGTATCTCAATATATAATTGCAGCAAATGCACTGAGGTAATTCTTGGATGTGAAATAAGGAAGTAACAAAGGGATGATTTTTTCTCAGCCTTAATAAAACTGATACTAGAATTTGGCACATGCTTAAAAACAGTTCTAGGTCAGCTCATCAATGCTGTACTGAGGGCCAGGCACAAGGGAGGAACTAGTAGCAGCCAGGCACACTGAGATTCAAAATGAAACACGAGTTTTAAAACCAGGGCAAACTACCAAATGAGGCAAACAATTCCTCATCTTCTGGCAATTTTATTGAGGATTGATGAACACCCGGATGGCATGACTTTGTCCATAGTTAGCAGATCAAAGGAGGTTCTTCTCCCCCTCTAGTCTGCACTGGTGAGACTGCATCTGGAGTATTGTGTCCAGTTCTGGGCCCCTCAGTTCAAGAAGGACACAGATCTGCTGGAGGGTGTCCAGCGTAGAGCATCAAAGATGATGAAGGAAGTAGAACACCTCCCTTATGAGGAAAGGCTAAGGGAGCTAGGCCTCTTTAGCTTAGAGAAGAGGAGGCTGAGGGGGGACCTCATTAATGTCTATATATATGTGAGGGGTGGGTGTCAGGAGGATGGAGCCAGGCTCTTCTCAGGGTCAGCTAGTGATAGGACGAGGGTGCAAGCTGGAACATAGGAGGTTCCATATAAATATCAGAAGAAACTTCTTCACAGTGAGGTTAACAGAGCATTGGAACAGGCTGCCCAGGAGGGGTGTGGAGTCTCCTTCTCTAGAGACATTCAACACCCACCTGGATCTGTTCTTGTGTGACTTGGTCAAGGTGGTCCTGCTGTGGCAGGGGGATTGGACTAGACAATCTTTTGAGGTCCCTTCCAATTCCTCATGATTCTATGATTGTATATAGAGATTGTATTTCAGGCAGTCACCAGGCCCAGTTCACAGGAGACTGCCCATCTCTGAAACTTAATAACACTTTAAAAATAACTTATTTTTTTCAGTATTGTGTTCAGCAAGAAAACCCTAGTCAGAGTTATTGGTCCAAATGAGAGTCATGGCTCACTTAAATGTACCACATTCATCTAGTACTTCTAAAATTTAAAGGAAAGTTTGCTTTGGAGGACATATAATTCATGGGAATGCAAGGAGCAATCCTAGGACTACATTGTGGTTTTTAAATTGAAGCAGTTTATTTTGAAGCAGCCTGAAAAACAAGGGGGAAAAAAATAAGCAATTTTTAAAAATGTGACCAGTCACTACCCATGATGTCAAACTGCTGCAATCTTAAAGTACATTAATTTTAAAGATTTTCTTCATTTGCAAAGTGTTCCTTAAAGAACTTTGCAGTACAGATACTAACATTGAGCAAGTAAACAAATAAGCTACAGCAATTACATGTTCAATTATCACTCCTGCTCAGTTCTGCTTTTTAAACTACTGTGTACAGGGCAAGTGAATGAATGCTACCATTATCATGTAAACTTTAAAAACAAGTACTTCAATTTCTACTGACTGAACAAATAAAATAGATTCAGGCAGTCTGTTCCGTTCCTTCATAATTTCTTCCCTTAGAAATTTCTGATGTAAGCCAATTCTTCTAACTGTACTAGAGTCTCATGGACACAACAGGAAAAGAGTAGTTCTATCAAAGGCAACTGCACATTAATGTCAGAGGAGCATATCCCATAAAAACCAACGTAATCTTGCTGCTCTGAGCAGTGAAATATTTTCCTTTAAAAGGCAGAGCCCATGACACTTGTTGTTAGAAGTGGAACACTGTAGTGAGAGAAATATTGTTCTCATTTTCTGCCTAGAAAAGCATTTGATTCCTGCCTCCAAGCTGGTGAGAAAATGATGGAAGATTGGCAAGGAGGATTGCATTCAGGAGAGTTGCAGCTGGGGGTGTCAAAAAAGACATACATCATACTAATTGTGGTTTAGCCTGTGAACATCTGTGTCTCTGTTTAGATAACATAGGCCTATGATGGATTCAGACAACTTATCAAGCATGCATAGGATTCTGCCCTGCTGTGGGAAAGATCAAAGCACAGTGAAAACCTGTATCTGCAAGAATCCCTCATAAACAGGAATAAGCAACATGTTCAAAAGCTTTTTTTTTGCTCTCTAGTGAGGACCAAGCTCCATGGTGCCTGTGTCCCCACTTGCATGCCTCTGGCTGCATGCTGCTGGAGAGACCCCTGGCTCATGAGATAATAAGAAAATATAATCTTTGCATTTCAGCCACTGTTTTGTGGCCATTCCTGTGTCCTTCTTAGATCAGTTCACACAGAGCCTGAAGCAGCTGATGCTTCAGGGCAGTATTGACTGGCTTAGGTGTAGTTGCACCTGCCATTTCAGTCCGGCAGGAAACAGAAACATGAGAGGTCCAGCTGGGTTCCAGGTTGCCCAACTAGAGTAAGATTTTCAGAACCACATTGTACCAAGGGCAGCAGTGAGGCCAAAACCCACTTGCCCAGGTGTGAGAACACATGCCATTGCATTGTACCCCAAAGAAGGCTGCCTGCCAGCCAGCCCTGGGTCACACAGCCTCTGGAGAATAAGCACGGTGGTGCATGTACAATGTGTGCAAGTACATTTGGAGAAAGGTAGATGTATATGTACCTTTCTATTATACATATATATGTTGTCTATATGAAAGGTGAGTTTAAGGTCAGATTAAACTCATTATAGTCAGTTTATAAAATATATTAATTTTATATACTTCAGGAAAAGCAGCTAGTCAGGCCATAACAGCAGTTGTCCTGTGAACATTTTTTAAAATGAGTGGCTCTGCAGTTAGGAATTCTCTGCAGTTTTGACAGGATTTTTTTTACCTTTTGGAGACACTCACTGGTAGCTACCAGACATACTCCTGTGTTCACTGAAAAAACCCAACAAAACACAAACTCACAGATTTATTAACAGATTTTTAGCAAACAGGGTTGGCCAACTACAACATCCAAGATTCAGAAAAGAAGAACCCCAAAACAAACATTTGGTGGGAAGTTCAGCTTTCCAAGTGCAAGCATTTTTATTCAAAATACTACATCTTCGGTTAATACACTTTTTCCATGAGTTCAGGAGTGGGAGGTTGATATGGTCTACTAAATAGTACTTAGTAGAAGGAAGAAAAGGTATGTGTTATGAATTGACAGAAAGGTCTTTTACTGCTAGTGTCTGCTTCTAGCAACGAGAGAAGCTCCTTCTCAGGCAGGTGAAGGCAGGAAGAGTGAGCCAGCTTTTCTGCTTCCCAGCCTACCATGTTCTGTGAGGGCACCGTTTACTTAGTTCAAGCATTGCAGGGAAGGAAGGTTTGCTTGCTGCATGTCAGAGGGGCATGAAACATCTATTACTCACTTTGAACTATATGCTGCTTCTTTGGAATGAAAGTTCCTGTCAGGATCTCATTTGAATCCTGAATTTTCTCACAGAGTAGCCTTTGCTGACTGAACAGAACTAGCTGCTTAGTAGCTTCATCTGTCAAGGCACCAGAAATCATGGCCAGCATGATAAATACTAATAAAGCTTGATGTCTTGTAATAAAGCTGGTTTCAACTTGTTCTTTCATTTACAATATGCGTGCCAGTTCAAATAAAAGCTGAAGAGAGCCTTTACCAACTAATGATGCCTGAGTTTGTATTTCTGTTCCACATCTTCTTGTCTTATCTAACAACAAATGTTAGTTTTAAATGATGCCACTTTCTCTTTGCCTCGTCCTTACTACTTGAGGAGAAAGCAAGGGGACTGCTTCAAGGCTGACAGCCATAGTTCAGTCATTTTCCCTTTCAGGTGGTGAAAGTATGGTAAGGGTTTTCAAGTGCTCTATAGTATGCAATTCTGAGCTCCCGGCTCTGTCAATCTCACTTCATGACTTCTGAGCTAACTAGATGTGTGGCAGTGACTTAAGTAATGATACAAACTTCAAAGCTTCTGGAAACTTAGCCTCTAACCAAAGTGAAGTGATGAAACCACTGTGTGCAAGTTAGCTTCTTGTTGTCCAGGCCAGTTCTCCTACTTCAGATTGATTCTTCAAGGCATCTAGCATGGGCAAGTTTCTGGGAGTGATGATGAGATTTCTGTTCTGATAGGAGCATACTAGAAATACGCCTTAAGTTATATGTGATGATGAGTGTTCCAGTTCCCTTTGCATTCAGCTGTAACTGTGAATCCTCCAGGGAATCGTGAGCAATTCCCCTGAATGTTCTTTTACCCCAGTCTGTCAGCATCACAAAGGAAGATGTTAATGAAATTAGCTATCAGTTAGGCTGAAATGACCTGTTTATTGGATTGAGTGATTCCACAGGAAAACATAAACCAATTGCTTCAGCAATTGTACTTCAGCACAAATGTAACTCAGCACAACATGGTCTCTCAGGTGCTACAGGTATGCTATAATATCATAGCATCATAGGATGGCTTATGTTGGAAATGACCCCAGAGATCTGATTCCAACCCCCCTGCCATAGGCAGGGACACCTCTCACCAGACCAGGTTGCCCAGGGTCCAGTCCAACCTGGCCTTGAACACTTCCAGGGAGAGGCATCTGTAGCCTCCCTCAGCAACCTGTTCCAGCGCTTCACCACCCTCGCTGTGAGGAATTACTTCCTAAGATCAAATCTAAATCTTCTCTCTTTTAGTTTGAAATCATTCCCTCTTGTCCCATGGCTGGAGTCCCTTATAGAAAGTCCTTCTCCAGCTTTCCTGTAGGCCCCCTTCAGGTACTGGAAGATTATATAATGTCCCCCCAGAGCCTTCTCTTCTACAGGCTGATCAGTCCCAGTCCCCTCAGCCTGTCATATAGGAGAGGTGCTCCAGCCCTCTGATCATCCTTGTGGTCCTTCTTTGGACTCGTTTCAACACATTTCCTTTTATCCAGAACTAGATGCAGTACTCCACCTCAGGTCTCCACAGGGAAGAGTAGAGGGGTAGAATCACCTCCCTTGCCCTGCTGCTGGCACTTGTTTTAATCTAGCCCAGGATACAGGCAGCCTTGTGGGCAGCACTCATACATTGCCAGCTCACACTGAGCTTCTCATCCACCAACATCCCCAAGTCCTTGTACCCAGGACTGCTCTCAATCCATTCACCACTCTTGGTGCTTGGTTATAGGAAGCTATTCCATGTAGGAGAATCCAGTGCTTGTCTGTGGAAATATGGGTATAGTCATGTAGCCAACTTCAGGCTTCTGCTTTCAGGTGCTGCAGGTCTTAAGACAAAAAGTATCTGCAACAACTAGAAGGGTTCAGATAAGTGACAGAAGCAAATTAGAATTCTTAAGGAACAGGAGGACAGGATTTCCCTCATCCTCTTACCCCTGAATAATAGAGTACTGTAGAACCAGAAAACTGTAAGATGGGCAGACGGAGTTGTCCCCCAGGGGCTGCCAGTTCAGTCTGGTAGAAGTCAGCCTGCACCTGCTGTCCCAGTCCTACCTTGGGAATTGCCATAATACATTCCAATAGTCCTCTCAGCGAATAGAATTAAATGGCAAGCACCTCAGGACCTGGAGCACACTCAGACCTGTAGCAATAATGAAAATATGATTTAAATTGGTGTTATTGCAACATTAACACCCTAACAGAGCTCTACTAAGGCAAACCACTTTGGAAATCATACTGTATTTAGTAATTCTGTGTTTTTATTAGGAAGTAATTTTGGCTCACTGTCAAAACCCTGCAAGTTGTTTTGGGTCAGAATACTTCAAGCTGCGTAGGTATTGGTGGCTGATGAAGAAACAATGTGTATCTGGTAAATTCAAGGTGAACAGATGCTTCCCACAATATTAAGCAATGCTTCTGCCAATGGGCACCAGGTGACAACTCTCTTCTGTGTAAGATAATAGAATCTTGCTTTTTTCATGCAAAATGGGGGACAGGATGAGCTGAGGTAGCAGGACAGAGAGCATTTGCAGAGCTGTACAAAATAGCAAGTTGATAAGAAAACCATGTAAAATTTGTGAAATGTTAAAGATAGGTCCCAAGTTGCTGCTGAATATTACTTTGCTGTAACCTGGTGATGTGATACAACACAGTGAAAGAAGATGCTCTCCCACTCCCAGACAAATCATCATAGAATCACAGAATCATTAGGGATTGGAAGGGACCTCGAAAGATCATCTAGTCCAACCCCCCTGCCACAGCAGGACCACCTAGACCAAGCTGCACAGAAACAGATCCAGGCAGGAGTTGACTGTCTCCAGAGAAAGAGACTCCAGACCCCCCCTGGCCAGCCTGTTCCAGAGCTCCATTACCCTCACTGTGAAGAAATTCCTTCTGCTATTTATATGGAACCTTCATCCAGTCCACACTGCCTCAGTTTTTTTGTAAGGCCAAACCATAGAAACAACAGATTTCTTGCTGCAGAAGCATAGCATGAAAAGCATTTTGTGGTGTCCAGTGTTTTGGTCAGCTTCCTTGGTTCATTAGTTGATGAAACATTTTATAAGACCATATCATCACTAGTCTGCCACTTGATTAGTATGTCATTAAGTGGCTGCCATGCATCAATAACCCCTCTCCAGTATTGATGAGGACATTGTCACTCAGAAATGAGACAACACTGTTTTGGGAGTCACTGCTTGTTCTGACACTTTTTTAGGCTCACTTCAGTAGTCAGTTCACAAATTCACAGATCATTAAGCCAAAACATCTTGTCATTGACCAGTCTCCCCTGTGGTCTAATTCAAGAATGGTAAGTTCCCTGACTATTTCTCACATTAAATAGAGCTTATCCTTTAGACAAATATTCAGTCTTCTATTTGTGTAATTATAGCCACTTTCTAAATGCCCATTTCACCTAGAGAACTGACTGCTTCAGTGCTACATAATTTAAAGGAGTTTTACTACACCCAGTTTCTGGGTGCTGCAGTTTAAATAGCCTATCCATATCCACTTCCTGAACCCCCCCCCCACAGTAAGTGAAGACAAATCACTAGCAGTTTTCCTTCTTCCTGTGAAAGAAGTCAAAATATATATTAACAGCTGGCTTATCTAGAGATAAGAAAGAAAAAGGAAAGGCATCTAGATTACATTCTTATTTCAGGTGAGTTTCAAACCCACATGAAGTATATGTTAGTCCACTACAAACCTATCTGAATCTAAGTGATGTATTTTGGGCCATGGTTTGGTAGTGAGTTGTTAAAGATATGGTAGTAGGGTTAGAATCATAGAATCATC
>VZRI01008217.1:0-24613 GCA_013397515.1 Upupa epops
CAGGCACAACAGCTCCGGATCCAGGGCTTCAACGGTTTTGGCGTGGCAGGGCAGAGACAAGCCTCTGTGGCCACCTTCAGTAAGAGAACTGCATCTGGGTGCCGCGCAGAGCGGGCCAGGCACGCAGGCGCGAGGGCTGCGTGAGAGCTCAGCCCCCAGTTCTGCGCTCTGTCAGCACAAACCGGACGGAATTGAGAGCAGCGGGAAGAGAAACCACGGTCTCTCTAGGGCCGAGAGCGCGATCAATCCCCTCACTCAGGTCATCGATACAGAGGTCACACAAGGCTGGCCCCCGCACCGAGCCCTGCGGAGCACCGCAAACTTGGGTAGCGGGAGGTGTCCCTGCCCGTGGCAGGGGGACTGGAGTCGGACGGTCCCAAGCGTGATCAGCCCGTGAGTCTTCTGCACACCTGCACGCGCTGCCGCACAGGCCACGACTCCATGGGGGCTTTAACGGATCAGTGGGAGCCACTTCGGACCTGAAGACCAGTGGACCAGTGCTGTTGGGCTTGCAGCTAGGGACCTCCGAAACACAGCTGTGGAGAGGAGAGGATGAGCCTGCGGCTTCCAGGCTGCTCCCTGACCGGTATTTGCAATGAAACAGCTGAACCGGCCGCCGAGCGCCGGTCTAACCTAACCCCAGCCTCTGTTTTGCAATGCTGATGTGAGACGCACAAGCTCTCCCCCTGCACTAGAAGCCCCAGGCGTGTCTCTGCTGCCTGCTGAGGCCTCGCTCTGGGCAGTTATTAGCGAAGGTGCTCAGCACTTGAACCCTGAGCGGCCGGGCTCTGTTTCACGCCCTGAACAGAATGTTCCTCCGAAACAATTCCGGGAACATTAACGCTATTTAGTCTGCGGCTGGGGAGCAACGAGAGGATTAGCATGCGTGGCAGCGAGCGCCAATCCCTACCCAAGCCCACAATCCTATTTGCAAGTATAATTCCACGCTGTCCAGGGAGATGACAGACAGGCAGGTGCAGGCTAGCCGGAGAGGGAAGCTGCTTTAAGGCAGCACATGCCACAGGATGGATCTCTGCTCTTCCCTGGGCTGATTTTAAGGACATACTTCAGCGAATTGTTTGACACAGGCCGAGTAAATTAAAGAGGAGAGGCACCAGAAGCCAAGCAAAGCACCAGCCTGGGCATCTTCCCTGGCCCTCTGTTTGCCAAGGCAGAAAGCGCCTCGTTGTCCCCTCCAGAAAAGGGGGGACCTGAGCACCAGCTGTATCGAGCGGTGACACAAGTTTTCTTACTGTAGTAGTGCAGGGGAGACGCGGACGGCGCTGGAACTGGGACACGATCCCAACTCTGGTAGCTGCTAAACGCGGGAGGGCGGCTGACAGAGGCCACCTGGGCAGAAACCGTGGCTGCTACGTTCAGAGTCCTCGGAACAAGTACTTGGCACGCGGAACGGACCGGGCTGAAGGTATTCAAGCCGTGAGGCGTCTATTTAGCTTAGCAGCCCGGCAGCAGTAACATCAGTCAAAGCAGGGACCACCTAGCTTGCCGGGAGTGCTTCGCCTGTTCAGAGAGTGCCTGCTACTCTGTCAAGGCAGTTCACATACAGTTCATTCCTCGCCCTGCAATCTGTCTGTGAATAAAGGCAGGGCTGGCTCTCCTGTGAAGCGTTCCTATGACTGAGAAATTCGCTGGTTGCCTGAGCCTTCTCACCGCACAGCACTCTCCATCTCTGCCTAGCCATCCTTCCAGCTGTGGCTTTTACTGCGGAGAGAGTCAAGGCGATGGCCACTGTGGTTAAAGGGCAGCTCTGCTGTCCCTAGCTAGCACAACCCTGGAGGTCTGGGTGCCAAGTGCACGGAATACTCTGCACACCCAGCTGCTGGCAGAGAAACCTGGCTCCAGGGAAGAGGGATCCCATCGCGCTTCTCCAGCAGTCCCATCGGTCTGGCTAACAGCAGCTCATAGAGCAAACCACCCATGAGAGCAAAGATGAGCTCCAGGCTGTGGTCTACAGGAACGCTGGCGGGAGGCTCTAGGAGCTCACGTCCACGCGACATACAGCCTGTACAGCAGAGTGACACAGGGGCTGCCACACAGACCTGTATCAGCGTGGAGCGCACGGGGTGAAGGCGGTGAAGGCGACTCGGTTAAGGGAACACGCAGACACGGGGACACGCTTTCCCCAGAACTAATGCCCGATGCTTCCTTACTCGTAAGACTGACAACAGACCGATTTTGCCACTCAGAGGAGGATGCTCAGGGTTGATTTGGGTTTCCTTCCAGATTCTCCACCCAACTGCTCACGGTGTTTGAGCAAACAGTGCTGATAAGAACAAACAGAGTGAACAACAAACACCGGCGTAACCCCTCCTGTGCGAAGGAGCTTTGCTCTGTGTGAGAGCGCTAAATCCTTGTCTTCTCAAGTTCCCCTTCAATTCTGCAATGCTAGCACCATGGGCATTTCTTCCAGAGCTTTCTATTGATCCCAAAGGATTAGCTGGTGTCAAGGGTCAGGGCTGGGCCAGCCACTGGGCAAATGACAGATGACTAGAGGAGGCAGCCTCCCCTCCACGTTCAGGGTAGAGCTTTCCTTCACCGTGATGTATAACTCTTGCCTATGCATAAGCAGGAGTGCCGCATCGACACCTGACAGCCACGGGGAGATGCGGCGCGGATGCACCCTCATGAGCGCGTGAACTCCGTGGCTGTCGGACGTGACACCTAACTTCCAGCACTTCTTTTCCACCAGGGGAGGAGGCACCGTTGTTCTAGGAGACCTGAAATTCACACATGGTTCCGAAAGCTTCCACTTTGCATCAGATGGGCTTCCTAGCTGTCCCCCAAGCGAGCGCGGGACTACTGGCACAAGATCGGCTATGAAACCCCCCAGCAGAGCGCATCGCTTGGGTCCTTTGCTTTCTGGAGGGCTTTTATGTTCGAGGGGCTTTTTGGTGGACGTGTGACTTTGTCACGTCCCGAGATCTCGCTGTGTGGCCACCTGGTTTGCACAGTGCCCTTTGCTCACTTCCCTGGGTGCCCCTGAAGCCCGACTGCCATTGAAAGGCAGGCGATGACACTATGACAGCAGTGGCTGGCCACAGAGGCCAGAATCCTCACGACGTCAGGCACCCACGTTTAGGTGCGACACTCACTCAGCGATACTTGGCAATACGAGTCTGAGGACTGAATCAGGTGGCCGTTCTCTCGCTCCCCCTAAATTTAACATCCAGCCCTTGTTTTTGGTTTCCTCTGACGAACCTGAGGCTTTCTAGTGCCCACCACTGAGGGCTGGTCATATAGCAACTGAAGGGCTTCGCTCACTTGTTTATTTAAGGGACTGGCTACTACACGGGGATCCGTACGACAGGCACTGGGACAAGCCAACACGCACCAGTTGAACCCAGCACCAGTCACCAGTTGAACCCAGCACCAGTCACCAGTCTCCACGGAGGGCACAAAGCGCGTTCAGGCCACGAGCACCATGCTATCACTCCCAGTGCAGGACACCAAGTACAGCAGCAGACGCAAGCCCCACTGAGTATTCAGCACAGCACTTCTCCCCAGGAATTCAGTGGGTCCCAGCAGTGCCCAGGCTGATTCATGAGATGGAGTTATTTAGTGCTGACGACAGGTTAAGTGAGAACAGACAGTGCCAAAGCAGTCTGCGCACAGCCCCCTATTCAGTCCATTGAGCAGGAGTCCAGCCCCTCCGTTTGAAACAGCTCACAGAGAGTACTCAACCGAAAAGCAAGAGCAGACGCGCCCGCCCGGAACATCGGTCGCATTACTCAACGCCGCCGTGTTCAAGGCCTGCACAACCCGAGCCAGCGGGCAGACCCACCCGCGGTGCCATTCCCCCGAGCGCAGCGGGGTTGTGCTGGCAACCTCCTCGGCTGTGTCTGGCCCAGCGCCACTGTTTATGCAAGGCTGTGCCGGTGCCTTCTCTTGATAAATGCCAGCCCCGCAGAGCTCTCAGAAGGAAAGAAAACCCCATTCTTCAGCAATCACAACACGACGAGGACGCAGCCGTGCGCGCTGCAGCCCGGCAGATAAAGGAGAACGCGCAGCTGTGTCACACGCGGCCCCGCGGCAGCAGCCCTCTCCTGGGTTCTAATGCAAAATGTCAATGTCGTAGAGAGCACGAGCTTCCCTCTCATGGATGGACGGCTGTTCCAAGCTCTCAGCTCAGCTCGGAGTCGTAATCTTTCAATTAAAAACAGAAGCAGGGGGAGACTGACTTCTTAAGCAGAGCCTGTAGCCCTGAGGTTAAGAGATGTCAGGGAAGGCAGGACTTGCAAAGGTGCCGTCTGAGCTTCACACGTTGGAATGTTCAGTCTCACAGTGATGATGAGGCTGGAAAAGACCTTAAAGATCATCCAGTCCAACCTAAAACCAACCCAGTAACCCTAACGTCTGACATCTAGCTCATGCCACTAAAGGAGAAGCCTGCAGGCTCCCAGAAATACAAGTCACAGCTTCTGTTCAGGTAACAGGGCCATCGATTCCACTAGCTGAGGGTGTTCGACAGAAACGGGAAGGATCCCACTGACTCCTGTACGGAATCGGTGCGGATGAGCTCCCCGTGCAGAAGGCACTAAACGGTACCTGCAAAGCAGAGTGAGGCACCCGCCTCTCAGGAGCTGAGGGATGTGAAGGGAAGGCTGCGTGGCACACAGCCTGGCTGAGAGCAGCAAATACAGCCCCCCAGTCGCCTCGGACAGTCAGCGATTGCCGGTTCCTGCACGTGGAGCCCTGTTACGCAGATGGGTCCGGTGTGGGAACAGCCATGCGTACGCACGTGGGTGCGCAAGAGCCGTTTACCTCCCCCTTGGTTTGAGCAGCAATGATGACACTGAAACGAGACGTCAGCCGGAATCAATGAGTGCTGGCTTGCCCATCCTTCTCCTGTCAGCCTACAGACAGCGGTTAGCATCTGCAGCGGAGCCGTCAGGCCTTCCCGACACGGTCACCGGCTCCTCACAGTGACAAATGAAAGCGTCAAGGCCCGCTCCGTAAAGCGGCCCGAGGAGCCTGGCAGCGGTTGCACATTCAGCGCTGCTAATGCACCCGTCAGGAGGCTGCTAAAGGAAGCTGTCAAAGCGGAGAGGCGCACGGATCCTGTGAGACTGCACGAAGGCACCTTTCAGAGGCGGCGTAAGAAAGGCTCCCTCACCCTCCTCCTGAAATCCGGTTACGCTAAGCAGCTCCGTTCAGCTGCAGCCTCAGTTGCTGTCTGCAAATGGAGAAGAGGTCTCCTCCTCTGAACGAACCATTCTCACAGGCAGGTGGAGTACTCTACACCAGAAGCGACCTCTGGAGGTTGTGCATCCACCCTCCTGCTCAGAGCAAGGTCTCTGACCCAACTTTGGCATCTGACCAGGCTCGGGGCTTTACCCAGTCAAGCTTCCAGCACGGTGGGGATTTCTCAGCCCGTCTGAGCAACCTGCTGCAGCTCTCCGTGACGTCTGTTTACCCAAGTCTCAGATGCCGCTTGCTCGCGCTCCCTCATCCAGTGCCCCCCGCAGAGATTCTGTCTCCCCGGCACCCTCCTAGCAGTCAGCAGTAAGGGTCCCCTGTCCTCAGCTTTCCTTCTCCAGCCCGATGAAGCCCAGCTCCTAGCCGATCCCCGGTGAAGCACGCGATGCCTCGCGGCAAAAGCAGAGCAGAACCACGGAGCGGTGCTGACTGTAGAAGACACCCTGTGCCTTTGTCAATCGGCCGGGAAGCTCTGCCCGGCACACACCGCACAGTCTGAACCTCACCCGGCCGGGATTCCCCCCGAGAGACGCCAGAGCCCTGCCCGCGAGAACGCGGCCTGATCACAGCAAGAATCCTTCCACTGCTGCCAGACGGAAGAGCCAGGCAGGGAACAAAAAGCTCAGTCCCACCCCCCAAAGTGACGACCGGGTTGCTCCTTCATCTTTAGCAGGGATACACGAGGAGACGATAAATCCAGCCCAAGAACAAAGCAGTACCTGTGGGCTCCTGCAGCCGAGCGCGAGTCCCCTCTCCCTCCTTAATTCCCATACTGAAGCCCCGCAGCGGCTCATCCGCGAGCTGCCGTTATTTATCGCTCCCTGACACGAGCGCCTCGCACTGCCACGTTTCATGGAGTGTGAGAGGGGCCGGCGAAGCCTCCCTGCTGCTGCTGGTTTTGTAGGGTGCTTTCCGCCAGATCCCCGCGCGGCCCGGACGGCACTGAACTGCAGACGTCAGCAGAACATGGCCCAACAGCACCAGGACACCAGGAACGGAGCAAAGACGAGGAAAACCCTTTGTCCCAGCCCCAGAGCCACTGAAAGCGGCTCTCAGACACCAAGGACCGGCCAGAACTGGGATCAGGAACTCCGAGCTTGCAGGAGGCATGCGAAGGAGCTTCGCTCTGTCTCCCAGGATCCAGCTCTCCCGTCTGGCACCCACACAGCATCGCACGCTGCCACTAGCGCCTCTCTAACCTTCAGGGGAGAGGTGTGCAGCTATTGTCAAACCAGACGGGTTCATTTCACCTCCTTTCTCACAGACTCCTGCAGCGCTGCCTTGCTGAGAGCAGGTTTACCGTTCCCATTACATCAAGCACACGCACATTCTTCTTCTCTGTCTGCTGCAGACAAGAACATACATCTTCATTCCTGCAGGCTCTCTCTCCAGGCACAATCAAGGTGCTCATATCTGAACCGTAACAGACAGACCACCCCAGCAAGCGAGCTGCTCTTCTGCCTGCTCAATGCTGTCCATCGACAGCGCCCTAACGCTCTATCATACAGCACCGCTTCTGCTGCCTGAACCTGTGGGCAGACGAAGAAGCTGCTCTTCATCCTCACAGAGCTCTTTACAGAAACAGCTAAAGGCAGCTCTGTCCAGGCACCGGGGTTGGTCTGTGATGGCTCCACTAACAGGGCATCGCTCCACAGCACGGGGATGGCACCGGACCTCCAGCTTAGTACATCTGGTCCCCTGATCCTGCAAACAGGGGGGGTCGTGCATTGCTGACCACAAAAGCATCCCCTCTCCTTTGACTAGATGGCCGATGCTAGGATTACTGGGTTGGTTTAGGTTGGACTGGACGATCTTTAAGGTCTTTTCCAGCCTCATCAGTACTGTCACACTGTGATCCTGTGACACTGCATTTCCTTTCCAGACAGAAGTGGGTCAGCAGAACCAATTCTGCTCCGGGCTCTCTGGGGGCGGCTGCGTGGCAGACGCCTTCGCAGGACGCTGAACGCCTTTTCCAAGACCAACAGCTTTTACTGAAGGTGAAACCCTACCATTTCCAGGCAGGAGAGCCCAGCGGGCAGGGACGAGCAGGGGGAGGAGGGAAGGGTGCAAGCACATCAGCACCAAACAAAGCGAGAGAAGTCCCCGTTAGCCTCCCACAGAGGAGAAACCTTCAGGACGGGCTTTGCGGTCTCTCAGTACCCTTGAAATGTTCTCCGTGCCTGCCGTTCACCTGGCTTAGAGGCACGCTCGGTTCCTCATCGGGGACCGAGAGACACACAGGGTGATTTAAACACCGAGAAGATGAATATTTCATTGCAAAAGCGTGGAGCTGTTTGTCTGCTCAGCATCCTGCTCCGCATCCCTCCTCACACACACAGTTCAAATGCATGAGAAGGGATGAGAGAGACCTAAAGGGTGTTTACAGGGGCCCTTCGCAGTGGCTGCAAGACTTCCATTTAGAAATTCGTAACGAAACCCTTGCTTTGCCCAGTGTCCTGGTTTCTTTTCCAAACCCAAGGCCCTCTTCTCACAGATCTTTAGTACCGACCCATCGGCCCCAGTAAAACTGTGATCACGATTTCAGGAGTCACACGTAAATTTAGAGGGAGGGAGAGGAGGAGGAAGAGGCGAGCTTTCCGAGCAGCTGGTAGCTAGGGTGGTCAGCTGAACCAGGGTTTTTTACCTCCCAGCATTTGAGCGGCAAGCCAAGGCAAGAGTGTGAATCTCTGTATCGCACCTCCTCCCAGGAGGGAGCCTTCACCACGAAGCAACTCCCTATTTTAGCCTATATTCCACACGTTTCTGAAGGGAGATAAATAAACAAACAAACACTCAGGCCTCAACCAGTCCCTCCCGGTAAAAAGGGTAGCCAGGCAAAGAAATCTCAACAGGAACCAGTGCAGTCCTCATGTTCTGACCAGTTCCAGTACATCACAGAACCACACAACGCACCGGGTCGGAAGGGACCTCTAAAGGTCACCTAGACCAACAGCCCCTGCGCCCAGCAGAGCAGGCGGCTCAGAGCCCCTAGGACTACAGTGGGCTATTCCTAAAACACACAAATCAGCGGCGAGCAGGAAGGAGTTGGAGGTGGCACCGGCTCCTAGAAGGTAAACCAGTTCTGCTGCCACGCACGTCGCACTAGAAAGGCAGCGGGACTGCACCCGTGCGTTTACAGCTCGTCTCTTCCCATTACTGCGACTGAAACGAGCACTTTAGCTCTTTGTCAGCACGACCCTGAGGTCAGCACATCGCAGCTGCAGAGCACAAAGCGCTTGCCAGAGCTTGTACTATCGGTGTCTCGGCATCAGCACTCCACTGCGAGCATCCTCTCACGCTGTCACCCCAACGCTCTGCACTCGGAGCTCAGAGCACCGCACCCTTCCACCACGGGCGAGGTGATGCGAGCACAGGCACCGAGGGAAGCGCGCAGCTCCCAGGCTTTGTGAGACCGATCACACAGAAGGGGGAAAGCCACGGGCACCAGACTATCGTGAAAGAAGTCCACCGCTCCGGTACTCGGCGTGCTTACAGGCAAGGGCAGGACGCGCACAGCGGCACCGCACTCCTGCCTCGGCCACACAGCACGGGCTCTGCGTTTAGCTAGGAGAACGCTTGCACTAGGACCAATGACTGCCCCGTGCACGTCGGAGGGGCAGCTCTGGGGAGGTCTTTGCAGGGCTGGGCAGCAGTCAGCCCGAAACCCTGTTACAGCTGCTCCTCAGGATACAATCCGGGCCACTCGGCTTTGCTAGCTGGTAGCCACTTCAACAAGAAGGATAAACACTGCTGCTACAGCTACAGCAACAGGGCAGCCACACAGTAACCAGACAGCAGTGCGCACCCCAACAGCGTAAACACGACGAATGAAACAGTATCCAGAGACTACAAAGGGCAAACAGGTGGCCAGCACTCGCCTCGGGCTCCTAACAATGATGGGCTGCTGAAGAAACTGGGAGGCGTTTTTGAAAACAAAAGATGCCCCTGGGTGGGAGGCTGAGGGGGTAACGAGGTCAGCAGTGACACAAGACAGGCAGCCAAGTGCCAGCCCAACGCACCCCTAGGGTTCGTTCCAGTAACAAACACCACCCCAAAGCACCGGAACCCGGGGGGGCAGAGAGGAGCCTCAGCTGGCTGAGTGCAGGCACTAGACCGTCCCCTTTCCTTCTGGACCGAGGGTGCCACAGTGATCTGGGGACGCTAACGGGACCAAGGAGCCGAGTGGAGAGCTGCTTTTACTAGGAACCTACATTTCCCGGAAAGGTAACTGCGCTCTCGCTCTACAGCTGCAGCACAGTCTCTCCGGCACTCCTCGCGTACAGTGCAACTGGTGCTTCTGCCTATGTGAGGCTTTTTAGAACACCGGGTCGCTACTGCTCCTCACTCAGGCTTCGTGCGATGAACCAAGGAGCGACTGGAACCACGGATCGATGGTTTCGATTCACTGAGCCTGCGCCAGCACACTGCCCCCCTCTCCTCCGCCTTTTTCCCCCCTGAAATGCAGCCGCTGCTGACAGCTGAAAGGGCTCACGGTTCCTCAGTGCCTTGGGGACAGCAAACAAGGGCTATGCGATTAATAAAACGACAGAGAAAACACCTTTGACCTTCAAATATTTACAGCTGGGGAGACAAACTTCGTGAGCCATGGACAGCGAGCATTCACGGGACCAACTGGAAGGACCAGGAGTGTCTTCCAGCACCAGCAGATCTGGAGCCCAGCAGTTCTGACAGGCGACACTTGCCAGCAAACAGAGCCTGAGCACGGGCACCATTCCCCTCAGGCCAGGCTTAGCGACGCTGCCTCTCTGTTGATCCAGACCCCAGAGCAGGTTTGTTCTCCCAGACGGTCTAAAAAGCCCTACAAACTGTCCCCGCGTCGCGGCCGCCGTTGCATCTCGCGGCCATGGCCAGAGCTACAAGACAAGGGGTTTGCCCGTACTCATCACCCACAGCAGTCTGATTAGAAATCCCAACGGGGATGTCTGCAGCTCAACAGGCATGAACAGAAAGGCAGGTGACTGGCTGTCTGCTTTAACTTCCAAACAGCTGTGCCAACCTAATGTCCTCTGCACGAGTTTTGATTGAGCACCGAGTACCTGATGTGTCCCTCATCCTGTTCTCCAGACAGCACACAAAGCACGCGCAGTCCTCAAGTCTACTCCAGGTGTTACAAGAGGGGTGTGTGGGGTACAGGGGTGTGTGTGGTTTGTCCTTCAGACAAACCTCAGCTGCCTGTTGATAACCCAATACAGCTGCTTTACTTTAGACCTCAACAAGAGAGAGACGTCTCATTTATAACAGTCCCTCTCAGAAGCCTGCCCTCTGAGAGAGCAAACAGTCCCCCTGAGGTTTTCCACCCAGCATCATTCTGACACAGGGCAGACCTTCCTGGGACTGCTGTGTGATTCTTGATAACAGCACTCCAAACGTTTCGTCATGGGGGGGTGTGTGAATTTCTCCTAACCTAACCCAACCCCCTCTTCTGTTACGAGAAAGACGAGCTTCCCTTGTGAGCGGAAACGTGGCGGACCTGGTTTGATTCCTCTGCCCACCACACTGCTTCTCCTCTCACTGATTTATTCTGCTGGAGGGCAGACTGACTGTGCACGGCTACTTGTGATGCTGCGCCACCGAGGCGGCGGATCCCGAGCACGTCGTGAGATTGTCAGTGCTGCCCCAAGGGTCACCGCTCGCCCTCCAGAAGAAAGTTTGCAATCTCAGGGCACTCTTGTCTGCTCTCCTTACATTTCCTGCACCCCTGCTCCTCGTTTACGGAGGTACTGAACGATTTCAGATGCCAGCTTTAAGGTCAAGCTGATTTATATGTAGAGTCTCACTCAACTCGGTAAACAGAATTGCAGCGACGGTTCCTGCACTCAGAGTGCTCTTCAGTGCAGGGTGCACGGTGCGTACGGGTGTCCTTCATGGATTTGACACCACAGGAACGAGTTTTGGCCTGAAAGAGCCAGGCTAGTGTGCTGCCACTTGCTGCAGACCACTGTACAGCCGCTGCCACAGCCCCACAGTCTCTAGTCAGCATTAGGATTAATTACTACAGGTTATCTCAGAAGGGCTGTGGCAAGAGAATTCCAAACCCCCCAACCCCATGACTCCGAAAGCTGCCCGTCGTGCCCTTTTCAATACCCAGCCTCAAAAGGCAGATGGTGACAGGTGTAAAGCCTCCTGAACCCCACGAGCGTCCGTTTCTTTCCTCCTCCCTGTACCCAGTACTGCAACCACACGATCCTGGGCCATTGCTGAGGCTTCAGGACGCTAATGAAACACAGACTGGGGACAGAGCAAGAGAAGGCATCTGCACCCACAAGCAGAGGCCACAGAACGCAGTGCTTGCCATAGTAGACACTGGGAAAACACCACTGCTGCTCTACAGGATCAACGCTGCTCCTGCTCTGAGCTGAACAGCTGTGAATCGTGAAAGCCACTGCTACTGGAGAGGAGACCTGGGAGACTTGTGGAGACAGCTTGTGCCTTGAAAAGAAAAGCTCTCAGAAGAACGACTTATTTACATGCAGTGTGCAGCACCACGGGAGAAATGAGAGAGGGAGCACCACATGACCAGGAAAAGGTGTCAGGATTTGGGGGCTTAATTGTATGCCAAGCTTTCGAGAGGGGAACAGCGGGAGGGGGAAGTGGAAGGAAGAGTTTTAACAACTTTTGCTTTATATTCTTGCAACGAAGCTCTTCTGAAACGACCAGCCAGTCAGAGGAAGTAGCTGTCTGCCCCGAAAGTGGGTTATGGTAATTTCAGCATGGGCGGATGGGGAAGGGAGGGCAGGAGACAGCACTAGGGAAAGCATGTGCAAACATATCTGTATTCTGCTTTCAAATCTGCTGCTGGCACCTCCTGAATTGGGATCGAGCTGCCTGCTCGTCCGTGTCCTCTGCTGATCCTGCCTGTGCTACCACTGCACAGCTAGGACTCTGCCTCTGCTCTTCTCATGCTTTTGGAGCCCTAAGTCCTCCTCAGAGTGACAGGCAGGCCAGAGCTGACCCCAGGGTGTCCACTCTAGGTTCCAGCTTGCAGGCAGGTGGAGGTGCTTTAAATGGCACCTGGCAGCACGCACAGCTACAAGGATTTGTGAACCGAGAGCAGGATGCTTTTCCCATGCCACAGCCGAGGAACAGCATACAGACAGGAGTTTTACGACTGAAGGGGACTTGTGCAAGTACACGTCTGCTCTGCATTTTGCTCCCTAGAAGGCCAAATCCAACCCAAATGACCTAGCGGCGCTGCCAGTAGCACGGACCAAACTGCTTCCCGGGAAACGGGGAGCGCTCGTTTACCTCGGGGGCTGCTGTTCGTGTTCCTGACGCCTGGTGATGCCGCTATGAAACGCGAACTGGCACTCACACCCGGCTCTAAGTGACATTATCCCCGCTCCTCTTGAACTCACCTGAAACACAGGGAAGGAGCAAGCCAGAGAAACACTAAAAGAGAGAGAACTAGCGAGGCTAAAATGGCAGTGGAAGTGCAGTCATTGTTTGGCTACAGCACTGTCGGGAGGAGGCCGTGACAGTTCCCGGAGACACAGAACTTCTTGCTCTGCTACGGGGCGCCCAGGGACCAGCGCAGAGAGGAGACTGGCCTCTGATCACATTAGGCTTCATGCTCTTCAGAAGCGTCTCGTACTTAATCGGGTTTGCGTGTAACACAGTCTGAGAGGGCTGTGATGAAGAGACCAGTCTGCCTCCATCCTCTCGCTTAATCCATTTTCAGGGTAGGAGGGAAACTCTGTGGTCCCCAGTTGATCACTGAGGTACTGCACCACAGTATCTGATCACAGTCAGGCTCTTCAGCCCCCACGAGGAAAGAATCCCACAGCCGGCTCCAGAGGAGCTGGATGCTGGGAGCATGGGAAACGGAGGGCGAAGCTGCCCAGGGAAACTACTAAGCCACAGGCTGGACTGTGGCTCCGAGGCAGTCGAAGGTCCTTCGCTAGGACATTTCTCCAGACAGTGAGTCTGGACACTGCTCACTGCAATGCTTTGGGGGAAGCACCAGTCACCATAAAGGTTGGCCGTGTTTCTGGGTGGAGCTCTGCCTGGAAACAAAGCCGGAGTGTAGGCAGGGATGAACCAGACACTGCCCCTGCAGCGGGACGATGGCCCTGCGCTCCGAGCACTCATTTATGAACGGGTGACACTATCCGAGTCCTGACTCCAGGCAACGAACAAGGATTCTTCACTCTCACAGTCTCAGGTGCTGCTTTTCCCACTAGACTGCTGCCTCTGATTTCTCGTGACAAGCTGAGACATCCCGACTTCCTCCTGATTTGGAATGGGGACTCTTTAATGATTCCAGGGGTCCTGCACTGGTGGGGGGACTGAACTGTAAGGTCTTCCGAGGTCCCTTCCAACTCCCAGCACTGTGTGATCTTTTCATCAGGCTGGCAGCCCTTTCGCTGCGGCTTCCGAGCCAACACTTTTCATTGTGAAGGGCAGGGGGAGGGAGTGTGAACGCAGAGCCAACACGAAGCTTCGCTCTGTCAATCAGAGGAAAAACAGCCCTGTCCCTGAAGGACCGGCCTCATCTTTTTGCTCTGATCTCTCAACACTTGCAGTTGAAACCTGGGATCTGAACTTCACGGCTACCTGGATGGACACTCTACGACTCAAGGCAACGTGCAGCTCAAAGGTGAAAATGCCTCTAATGCTGCGCTGGGGAAAAAGGAGCTCGAACGTCAAGAGAAGATCCCTGGAGGGATGGGGCTGAGGGAGAGGACAGCACTAGACACCACGTTACCCTCAGGACTAGCACAGCGCTGCCAGCCCAGGGAATCCTCACCAAACCCCCCATCCTTCATGAGATTTCCACTTGTGAGAGAAAGCCACGAAACCAGAAGCCACGATGCCAGGTTACCTTAGTCCAGAGCGCTTTACACCCAGACCATCATCCAGCGCCGAGGAAAGTGGTTGCCTGCTACCACTACCTGGGGCTGCTGAGCCAACGCCAAGCGACACCTGAACGTTTCCCGGTACGCGACGGCTCACGGTCACCACGCGGGTCACTGAGGATGCTGCTACACAAAACCTGCGACATAGTTTGTCCCAGCACAGAGAGAAGGGCTCTGGTGCCGGTGGTCTGGCTCCCAGCACTCCCAGCTCCGGCGCACTGCTGAACCCGCGCACAAACCAGCGCTGATTTGTTTCCCAGTGACAACTGGCTCGCCTGGAACTACACAGAGCTGTTCTGTGGCTGCCCACAGCTCAGCAGAGCTCCCTTCCATCTTCACCAACATCACTCCCAACTCATCTACGCAGACCGACCCTTGTTTCACTTGTCAGGAGGGACCCGTGCCAAGGGCTAAAGACCCCGAGGGACAAAACAAACCAAGGCACTGAGTGAAGGTGCCAACGGGCAGAAATCCAAACAGCACAGGGAGGGTCTGGAAACACCCCCCCACATACACACACACACACCCTCCTGACCTGCGGGGGACAAGCAAAAGCAACCTGATTTGGGGAAAGATGCAACAAGGTACTTAACCCCCCCCAAAGACCCACCGACACGGAGCCATACGGGGACCTGTCATGACCTTCTGACCTAACTGAGCCCAGACCTCAACCTCCAGCCCCTAACAAGGCAAAAGAACCTGCCAGCCGGTCCTGCTTCCATGGAACCACAGCGCCCACCGATTTCCCACTCACATCCCGCGGCGTCAGGAGGCATCTTAAACTCCACACCCCTGGGCCGGGCCACGTACTCTCGTGCCACTGCTCCGTTTCCAGAATGCCAGTCCCTGAGGCCACAGCCAAGGGGAGGACCCTCTCCATGTCAGCAAACCACACAGACGGGTTCTTTCCGCTGATCTCCAACGTTCCACGTGGTCCAGACCCCCCCTCCCCATTGTTTCCAGGGCAAAGTGGCTGCTGCAGAAGAGCTCAGGGCCACGCGCACCCTCTGCACAACCCAGGCGAGAAGAACCGAAGAACAGAGTCTAATGAGAGAGCGAGCAGAGGGCAAGGAGGGGCTGGAAACATGCAACTGCAACTCCAAACCCCCTCCACCAGCCCAAACCCCCCCGGCTGCAGAAAGCACACAAGCCAAGCCTGCAGTTTTCCAGACCAGAAACAACACTTCAGGCTGTGACAGCTCGAGAAATAAACAAAACTCGTCTGTCAAGGAGACGAGGCAGCCCGAGACACCTGTTGAGAAGGGTGGTGCTGTGGGGGGGCCGCAGCCCTTCTCCTTACTGCAGCGCAGCTTGGAAAAGGCAGCCCAGCCTGAGAGGTCACGCTGAGCACAGCCAGCCCCTGCCTGAGGCAGAGCCCACACTGGGGGACGTTTCCACGCACCGTTCTGTGATGCCCTCGGCACCCACCGCCCACAGCCAGCCAGGATGCCTGCCTCGGCTCCCTCAAGTGCGGGGTAGCCCTGTATGCCTTTGAGACCAGTGGGTTTGGCAGTGTTTTGTACGCAGCCTTCTCCCTGCTTCCTCTCCGTGAGAGCTGAAGCCCTCGAGAGGTGCGAGTGACCATGGGACTACATCTGCATCCACACGTGTTTGCGCCTTGGCCTTGGCCTCGGGCGGAGTGCAAACGCAGCGGCTTGGTAAGTCAAGGCGCAGCGCAACTGACTGCGTGCATCCTACTCCCCGTTGCTAGGACACCGCGGCCACAGCTAGGACAGCCTGTCCCTGCCAACGGACCCACGGCTCGCAGGTCTGCAGAGCCAACCCCAAGAGCTCACGTTCACCTGTCAGCCTGGGCTCCAGACCCACCAGCTCATGGCCTGCACCGGCAGCCTGCTGGTCTGCGGCAGTGGGCTGGCAGAGAACGTGACCCGTCTGTAGCACCTGTCACCTCCGAGAGGGTCATCAGGCCCTGCTCCTCTGGGAGCTCTGTGTGCAGCACCCGAGAGCTCACTGCCTGACCAGCGTTGGGAGTCCAAGGAGGACGGCCTGGAAACGTGTGCAGAAACACTGCCGCTACAAGAGGGGGAGAGGAGATCCAGGCGGAACGGCGAGCAGAGACAGTGGGGTAGTATCTTCAGGCTTCCAAAACACATGGTTAATGCCCCCCAACTTCTTTTCTCATTGGGGAGGAAAACAACAACCAGACCTCCTGTTTTCTCCCAGAACTGTTGGCTGGAGGGCTCCGTGCTGGGCTCTCCAGCTCTCTCCTGAGTGCTCTAGCTGATCAATCTAACCCTTTGAGACTAAACACCACAAACAGACCCCTAAGACTTGGAGGGGCGGTCGCTATGGACGATCACTTCAGATCAGTGAATGGGTTGGACCCCGAGGACAGCAGGGTCATGGTCTGCCCCGGCAAGGCTCTCTTGTGCTTTGCGCTGCTGCAGAAGGAGACGCCGGGTCCCAGCAGGGATTCCTTTCTTTTTCTCTCAACCCACCCACACTACCCGATGGAGGTCCCGACACCGTTAGAGGAGTCCAGAGACCTGGACAGAGGGAGGATGGAGGAATTTGTCGCAAGCAGTTTGCAAAACTTCCCGTCCCAGTGACCAAACCAAAGCTGCTCACTTTGCTCTGGTCAGCTCCGTCGCCACACGGCTACCGTCCAGATCTGCAGGGACACGGAGCAAGTCAGGCGGCTGCATCTGCTAAGATGATAAGGAAAGGGACAAGCGTAATGGACTTAACCATCTAGGGTGTCCTCCTCCGTTTAGAGTGTGAAATACCCCCTGCCAGGTCTAAGAGAGACGCACCCGGGTGCAACGGGACACGGGGAGGGGTCTGCAGAAGTGGTACAAGTGATCGGCAGAGATAAAGAACCACTGATCATTAGTGCCCACACGGACTGTCCGCTCTGTCCTGAGCTACACCCCTGGAAGCACTGATCCTTAGTGCCCACACAGACTGTCCGCTCTGTCCTGAGCTACACCCCTGCTACGGTTCTGCGAGCCTGCACCTCATGGTGGACAGCATGGCAGGGTTCAAAAGCCAGAGCGCAGGGACCCGACTCTGAGTGGACGAGGACTGTTCGCGCAGCCAGACAAGAGCCTTCCCAAGGTCTAAGAGCAGAGGCGGCAGCTGGTCAGGAGAAAACCACCGCAAATGGAAGAGAGGGAAATGAAGAGAACCCATCGCACCGCGCCGGCAGGCTTTGCAGAGCAGCGTGGGGATGCTTAGCTCCCTTGGGATCGGGCTGCCCGGCAAAGGGCTGCAGTCACCACCCCTGCGGTTGGCACTGATCGCACACACAGGTGGCTCTGGGAAACAGGGGCAGGGAAGCACCGGACTGACGGCTGGACTTGACGCTCCTGGAGGCCTCTCCCAACCCCATGATTCTGTGGTTCTACTTTTTCCAGAAACACTCAGGTAAAAGCGTCTGTCAGGACAAACAGGCTGGAAACGGTCACGGTGAGGAGAGGCTGAGAGAGATAATCCCCCGAGAAACTGGGGAGGAAAGGAAAGCGGTCTCGGAGATAAATCCAGAGCCCCTTCCCAGGGTGCTTCAAAGGAAAGGGATGACTAAGGCAGGCAGCCGCTGTAAACAGCTCCGAGCAGGAGGCAGGGGGTCACACAGATCCACCTTTCACAGGCAGCAGACGCGCAGCAAGCCAACACTCAGGCACAGCGAGCTGCCGGCTCAGAAGGGTGCTCCTTCACGCCTCTGCTCTGAAGGACACGCAAAGGAAGCAGCGGCACGCGAAGACAACCGCCGAACCAGAGAGGGTTCCGAGCAGGTAAAGCCTGCAGCACAGCGTCCCTGTCTCCAACACAGAGCGATTCAGCAGGGATGCGAAACAGGAACCAGCAGGCATCGCGCGGCAGCGCGCAAAGAGAAACGGGTTGATCTGGTCGCAGGGCCGCAGAGTGATCGGGACCGGAGGGGTCCTGGAGACATCATCCCGCCCAGGCACGTGGTTGTGGCTCTCGTTCGCGCCTGGTCAGCAGTCAAACCAGCACGTTTCAACAGCTTTGGCTACCTGAGTGTCTCCGCGGCGGGGCCAGCGTAGAAAAAAGACAACGCAAACTGGAATAGACTGGGGGGCAACGCAGAGCTCAGGGCTGTGAAGGGGAGAGACGGCCGGCCCAGGCACTGTGCTTTGTATGTGGCTGAGAAGCAGGGGGAAATGCAAGTGGGTCTGTTGAAGAATCGGTCTTTCGTCATCTAATTCAGAAGGAAAATCACCTCTCTGTGCTCACAAACGCTCCGCAGACCCTCACCGTGCTGCCAGGCTCCTCTCCTCAGCATTAAGGCTCATTAGGGCTGTCAGACTGCGGGAGAACCAGAGCACCACTGGCAGAGTTGACAGCAGCCCAGTTCTAAGGCCTGAGAGCTGCATTTTTTGGGATGCTCTTGACCGGCGTGCGGGTGCGGACGAGGAAATCAGACCGCAGGAGTCACTGCAATTAGCAGGGCTATCGTCCTTGTGCGCAGCACCGGGGGGGAACAACGGCCGTGCCACCCCACCGCTGACCGCGGCGGTGCACGCCAGGGTCCCACCTCTTACCCTGCCAACATTAAATTAGACAGAAAATGAGATAACCAGCGGCAGAACGGATTGTGCTGTCTTCTGAAAAGCTTTTATGCTACCATCAGAGGAGTCACATTTGGAGCTAGGCAGCCACAAAGGGGCTCAGACAAGCATAAAGGAGGCCGGCGTGCCAAGAACGGGTTTAAAGCTCCCGAATTATTGAGCCTATTATGAGAGACGCAGGTACGCGTCCTTTGTGAGGCACTGCAGAGCCTGCCCGTGACAGCCAGGCTCCCTTTTCTCCTTTCAGAGGCACAATGATGCCCTGTGAAAAGAGCAGCAGTGGAATTCAAAACCGAGGAGAGAGCGCGTTGCTCCCAGCCATTCACTCCCATAACCCGTGGAACACGTGCCCGAAGACGACAGGCTGAAATTAGCTGTCCCCCGTGCTAAGGGGAGCCCAGGGCGCCACGCTGCCGCTCTCCAACAATGTGACGCAGTCAGTCACGAAGTCACACCTCGTGCTGTCCCACCAGCACAGGCCTGGCGCCTCGGTCTCTCCTTCCTCCAGCTCTGATAGTCACGTGTGGCTAAAGCGAGGCTAATTCCGCGGGAGAGAGCTTTCCCCCTCCCCAGCAAACCTTCCCAGCTTCAATTTCTTTTGGACCGCGGCATCACATCCCCACGCCAAGGCCACCTCATCCCTCAACCCCAGGGCAGGTAAAACCTAAAGGCACTAAAGCAGCCCGAGTCTCGGCTGAGCAGCACCGTGCGCGGTCGCCCATAACCTAGCAACGCCGCACCTGCACGGAGGAGCGACCCCTTCTCCACACGAGTGTGAACGGCAGCGGCTACGCCAGCCAAGGCTGGCACATCCCGACGGCTTCGAGATCCGCAAGGAACTGCCGTCATGACAAAAAGACGGAGCGACCCGCTAGCTCGACGCAGCCTGACAGCGCTGCCTTCCAACCCGATCTGCGGGTGCGGAGTGAAAGTTACAACCGAGAGCCCGCTGACACCACGACCTCACCCAGCCGGGGAACCGAGGGGGGTTGTGTCGCTCCAAGCGCCACGCCAAGCACGCGTCCCCACAGAGCCGCACTGCTCGTGCCTCTTCTCGTCTCAAATACGCAAAGGGAGGCAGGGGAAATACGACTGGGGCCATGGCTAATGGAATTGTGATGAGACCTTACCCACGCTCTCACCTTCAGCTGAAGGCAAGAGAGGCTGCAGGCTGCCAAGGCACGCAGCACAAGGTGCACGTAACACAAGAGCACAGAAGCACAAGGGGTGAGCTCCAACGGGTATCACTGGGAAGAGTGCACCAGGGAGACAAACCCAAAACCCGAGAAGAAAGGGAGGAAGAAGAGGCAGCTCAGATCTGCATCACTCCACCCCAAGGTGCTGCCGAGTTTTGCTCTTCCATGCACGGTTGGAAGCTGTGTGGCCAGCACCTGCATCCACGAACACAGCGTCCCAAAATGAGAAGCACTGGAGCAGCAGTTATTGAAAGAAATAAAGCTTCTAGTCCTTCCCCTTAAAACAACAAAGATATGGATGCAGATCTGCACTGGGACACGGAGCTGCTGATCACAACTCTGAGTGTGACCATCCAACCAAATCTCTTCCCAGGGAGGGTCCCAGAGCACTGGAAGGGGCTGTCCAGGGGGTTTGTGGAGTCTCCTCTGCAGACATTCCAGCCCTGCCTGGCTGTGTTCCTGTGCCACTGGGTCTGGGTGATCCTGCTGTGGCAGGGGGATTGGACTGGATGCTCTTTCCAGGTCCCTTCCCGTCCCTAAGGATTCTAGGATAAGGAAAGTCCATCCACCAAACCCACACCTCCCTCTGAGAGGCAGTGGGACAGTGTCAGATGCCCTGTGCCACAAGTCCAGGCAGGTGACAGTCATTCTACCCTTACCCACCAGTGCTGCAACCCTGCTGGAGGAGGCCATGAGATTTCTCAGGCAAACCTCTTCCCAACAGAGTCACGGAGACCTGCAGCCACCGTGACAAGGAGCTGTGCAGGGGTGACACCCAAGCAGCAACTCTGATAAGGGACCTGTGCTTCTCCCCTAAACTCCTCCTTTGACGTGTGTGCTGCCTTCAGCAGACTGGCCAAGCAAGGCTCCTTTCCAGAGGGAACAAGAGACTTTCAGGACCACCAGCTACGCCTAAGGTTTACAGTCCCTGGCCCTAAATTCTGAGGCTCTACGAGCGAGCGCACGCACCTCGAATGCCAGTGATCGCCAGGAGTCACAAGGCTGCCTCTTCGCTGCTTTCTCTGTGGCCATTCACCATTGGACTGATCCAACTGTGCAAGCAGCCCAGCTCTGCCAGCTGCCCTCCACTGTCACCTGTCCAATACCAGCTGTGCCTTAGCTGCATCCCCTACCTTCCTCCTGATGGTAGACTCCTAACGAGCGACTTGGGCCGGCTTTAAGCAAGACATCAGAGACCCTGTGTCCTAGCAGCGCTCCCCCGGGACAGCCACCTCCTCTGCCTTTTAAGCTGTTTACTAAACAAGATAAATGAGCTTGCCTAGACAGGACAATGAGACGGGCTGGCAGATGCATTGCTCACACAGCTGACCCCGCTCCATCTGAAAGCAAATCAGCTCCGCGCTGTTCTGCTCGCTGCACGGCTCATTCAATTACCGGTACGCGCCCGTCTGCCCCAGCGTGCAGGGCACCTCTAACGCGCCGAGCCGGCCCAACCTTAAAACAAACAGAAAGGGGTCACACGGAAACGAACACGGAAGAGAGACGGGGAGAAAGCAAAACGCTCGTCTAATTGTCTGCTGGGAACACCGCACGCCAGCGCTGCCGCCAGCGACAGGGAGCTGGTGACTCCAACAGACAGGTCTGGCACCCGAGAGCTGTTCGCTCGGAACCCGCAGTCACACACCTTCAGCAGTCGCTCTACCCAAGCAGTCTGTTGGAGCCGCTCTGCCCAGGAGCGCTCAGACGTCTCCTGCGAAGCTGATTTGAGAAAGACCCCAGCTGCTGGTGCCAGGGTAACGGCATTCGGCTAAAGCAAGGAGGCAGGAAACACCGCGTCTCGGGTTTGCACGGCTGCTTCTGATGGAAAATGCAACACGTCCACAGGTGGAGTCACCACAAGACGACCCTGCTTGATTATGCAGACCCAGTGCTCTCATCTGATGCGGGGGGATCAGATGAGATCTTTTTTCTGCCAGAAAAATGTCAGTCAGCTGGATAAACCCCCCCAGGACCTAGCGTGCCATGTCCAGGGGGCAGGCACCATGCCCAGCCCTTCCCACCACACGCCTTCTGCCTTCCCTGACAGGGATGCCAGATAGCAAAGGTCAGAGTGGAGGCAGGCGGGGAAGGTCTATGCCAGCAGAGGCTTACCCAGGAAGAAGCCTGCAGACAAACAGGCTGAAAAGCACCCATACTCTGCTGCTGTCTTTACCTTGCAGAGTAAATTAACTAACAGCCAGGACACTGAGCGGCACAAGACTGGGTCTCTGCTGCATCCTTCAGGCTCCCCTCCTCCCACAGGTCTAATATGAATCGATGAATGCCACTGTCCATGACAGGAGAACGTGGAGCAATAACGGAATTAGAGAGACTGGGAATAAAGCACCCATTGCTCAAGCTGTCAGGTAATCACCACGCTCTCCGTTCTTGAGCAGCTAAGACCTCAGCCGTCCGTTTGCATGGCTGCGACACCTCAGCATCCGCCTGGCCTCTCCCTGCAAGGAGACATAACAGCATTGGGGCAGAAGAGTCTGGGACAAATACACCACAGCGCTTGCAATCGTTCTTGAAAGCCACCTCCTCCGTACATTTGGCCACGTCAACCAGCAGCCGGGCTCCAGGAAGAGGCGGCACACGACTGCTTTCCAGGCAGCCAAAGGGCCACAGTGCTCTTTCGCCCCCACGTACCTCTGCTTTGGCCGGGTGGTCGGCTGTGGTTTCTTTTCGTCATGGAACCCCCCAGTTGCACACTACTCCCTGCTCCAGCCTCCCCACGCTCCCAAACACGTTCCTTCTCCTAGGTGCTGGTTGTGTGCACGGGAACTGTGATGCGTGGAATCATCTCCGCTGTTCCTCCCTCCCTTAGCAAGAAAGGGGTCATTTATAACTAATTAACTAACTAACTAACTGTGTTGAACCTGGGAGCCGTGTGCATCGCCATCCTACTCACAAAGCACTTAACATGGCCTGCAGTACTAATCCTAGCCTGCACACAACCAACACCTAGGAGAAGGAACCCCTCGCACCCCACTCCCTGCCCCTTTGAGAGCAGCTTCCTAGAAGAGCACTTGAAGAGCGCGTTGGCGTACGCACCACACCAACTGAACTGAAGTGGGGAGTGAGGATGTTCCAGTGCTCCGGGACCCTCCCTGGGAAGAAGGTCCTGCTGAGATTGAGAGGGAACCTCCTCTGCTCCAGCTGGCACCCAGTGCCCCTTGTCCCATCCCCAGACGATGTTGAGATGTACTCCAGTTCCTCTCAGGTCTAATTAAATGCCAGCCTGAGAAAACGCACAGTGCATCTCCTGGCCTTGCGAGATCCTTTCTCCTCTCTGCATGTGTAGGGTTAGAGGCTTTCCACTGCTCTCTCTGGTACCCTGGCACACGAATCCGTCAAGCGGAGGATGCAGTGCACACAATCAGAGACAGGGACACAGAAAGCAAACACTGGTGACTCGACCTCTCGCAGCTGCAGCACGCTGCACGCTAACGCCATGCACCTGTCTCCCTGGCTTACGTCTTACCAAGCCAATGCCTCCTGCTGTGCCGCTCGATCCAGACCCCCCCTGCTCTTCAGGAACGGGGGCAGAGATCCAAGGGCAGCTCTAGTGCTTTGTTGCTGTAGTTCACTAACATTTATCAACAGGCTCTCATTACTTTTTAAGTTTGAACTCTCCTGCAGGAGAAAGTGGAAGACTGCTTCCAGCACTGCTGCCTGAGCCACAGAAAGCCAGGCGTGCATGCAGCTCACTCCAGGCAGCACAGAGGGCTGCCCGTCCCTGCAGAGCTGGTGTGCGGCCAGCCATCGGGGTACAGCACCCTGCCTGCAGCGGCGAAGCAGGGTTTCATAAACCAGGCAGTCCATCTCCAACGGGTCGTGGTGCCCTGGTCTGGCCGCCCACCATCACCGTTTATTTCTCCTGTTCATCCAGTTGGACTGGAGGACCTTGAAGGTCTCCTCCAAGCGTCATGATCCTCTGATTCTCTTTTCACCCTCCCTCCACATCTACTGCTCGTCCAGTAGCACCAACCTCCTCAGAGGCTGCCTTGCACTCCAGAGCACTCTGACCCTCGAACGCGCTCTCCATGGCTACCCCACCCAGGCTAGCAGAACAGGAAACAACCAGGAGGAAGACCAAGGCAGCCTGTGACTGGAAAGCAAGACAGAAAACCCCAGCCTCCAGCTCACGAGCTGCTCGAGAGCTCACTTCCCAGTTAATTAGCCATCTCCTTGCTGCTGCTAATAGAGAGTGTAAATCAGCTCTGACGAAGCGAACTCCATTTCCTTAACTGCCGTCTCAATTATGCTCCCTGGCTTGGGCAGGCTCATCCAAGCTGAAAACCCGGGGTGCCGTTGTGCAAGCTGGACTGCCAGTGCCTCTCCAGTCCCCCGGGATCCCTGCGCTTTCCCTGCAAGCAGGTACACGGCCGGGATCGACCTGCACGTTCTGGTTTTGGTCCCTTCCCCCTAGTTGTAACAGCAGTCAGTCACTCAGGGACCCTCTTCTGCCTAGGGACAGCGGCCCTGAAGATAGCTGAGATCCGTGGAAAATCCAAGGGGATGTGACAGCTTGGCCTAGGAAAGGGGCGAATTCAACGTCCCAGAGGCAGCGAGGCTTCGGCTCCTGCCGGGGGAACGGGCGGCATCGGCACCAGCGCAGGCATTCACTGCAGCCGCTCCCGAACGACGCGTACCTGGAAAGGGGGGAGCGTCTAGACAGAGGCAGGCGGTACGGCGGGCAGCATCCGGGAAAGAACTGCGTGCAGGACGGAGCTTCGGGAGAGGCAGTGCTCCCTGTGGATTTCCAGCG
>VZRI01008217.1:24656-39717 GCA_013397515.1 Upupa epops
CTGGCACAGACCAGGGTGAGCACTCCAAGGGGATCTTAGCACTCGGCTCTGAGCAGACAACTGGCGAGGAGCAGGTCTGTGTTCTTGAGTGCCATCGCCCCCGTCTGTCCCCTTGTCTTTCCCCTCGGTCACAGGCACAGAAGCAGCAGTTACGGAAAGATGGGGGCATGGCACCCAGCGGAGGGACAAGCAGTGATCCTGGAGCTCCTTTCCCTCGCTCCCCATTCCCCCTGAACACGACAAGACTCCTCGGCTGGGGAGACCATCCGTTATCACCGTGACACTTACTGATTCTAACTGAGTAGCAGAAAGCAGCCCAAACCACCGAACCTTACTCTCCCCTGCCCCAGACAGACAGTGCGGGACCGAGCAGTACCAGAGCCAGCGGTGCCCGGGGTTCTCGCTGACACATCCCCGTACTGACGCCGGTGTCACAGCTACAGCTGCTCTGCCCAAGGGATGCCAGCAGAGCGCTCCAGCAGCTTTAATTAGTCTAGAAAGCCGATGCGATGGCAGGGACAACACGTACCAGCTTTGGCACCAGCAGCTCACCAAGAGAGGGGAGTCCCCGTCGCACTGAAAGGCTTGACGGGCAGCAGCAGTCACTCCATTTGTTTACACAACCAAACAAGCTGGCTCTGCCCTTTTGTTCCCCCCTCCATTGCTTATTCCGTGTATTCAAAGAGAGCAAGTGTTTGGGTTGCCATCCAGCCCCTCACAATTCCAGCCTGGAGCGCCTGCCAACCGCACGGATCTCGCCAGGCGTGCAAGGGAAAGGCTTTCTCTTAGCTAAGAGACCCAGCAGCCACACGAGCGCATGGCGTTCAGCCTGCAGCCCGCTCCTAAGCTCTGTGTTCTGCCAGACCCTGCACAGTTTCTGAGCAGTAACCAACCCCTGACATCCCCAGGCAGCAGGGAAACCCTTCAGCCACAGAGCTTGGCGAGTGCCCTGCCTGCTCGCGTTGTGGTTTAGAGGCTTTGCTGGCTGAGCAGAACCAGCACCTCCTGACTCAGCTTCACTGGCCCGNAAGGCACTGGCACAGACCAGGGTGAGCACTCCAAGGGGATCTTAGCACTCGGCTCTGAGCAGACAACTGGCGAGGAGCAGGTCTGTGTTCTTGAGTGCCNTCAGCCACAGAGCTCGGCGAGTGCCCTGCCTGCTCGCATTGTGGTTTAGGGACTTTGCCGGCTGGGCAGAACCAGCACCTCCTGACTCAGCTTCACTGGCCCGGGGGAGCGAGCAGCACCAGCATGATGTTCCGAAGGCACAGCCTCTGGCGAGAGCCAGACACAAAGGACGGCTGCTCTAACAAGAGAAAACGAAAACACTGATTTCTCAAACCCCGTCTGCTCAGGGGGATCGAGTGGTTTCCTGTAAAACTCACCATATTTCAGAGGGGGTGGGCTGACGGACGCGCTTCCAGAGCCCACCTCCCTCACCTGGGGGACTTCAGGTCTCCACTGCTGACGTCTGAGTTTATGCTGTGCACTGCGCTCTCCCTCTGGACCCCCCGCAGAAGAATGAAGGGGCTGCCTGTTGCCAGCGATGGCTGCATCCAAGGGCTCAGCTGGCAGTTTTCCCTACTGTCTCCTAAACAAGATGATGATGATGATGATGATGTAAAACCCACAGCGGACTCATCCCATCTGTAACTCCATCTGGTTCGTAGCTTGTGCCCTCGGAGTGCTGATGTGCTGAGGGAAAACAGGCTGCCAACACCCCAGTTCACCAGGGAGCACTGAACGCTGGAAACGCAGAGATCCCTCACACCCTGCCGGGCAAAGCACCACGCGAGTCCTGCCACCGATACCCTCCTCTGGCAGACTGCAAGGAACTCCTGCGATCTCAAAGTCTGCTCCTTTCTCTACAGGTAGCTCCTTCAGTCAGTGGGAGGTGCAATTGCAGTGCTGCTTCAAACCCTGCCTTCTTCTCCGTCTCCTCTCCCAGCACCAGAGGTCCGGGTGTTTCCCTGTCCCTCCTTTGTTTGACTCTCTGCCTGCATCTCGCGGGCACAGAAATTCACAAGACCTCATGTGTCTGCGTCTCTGTTTGGAGCAACATGCTGAGCACCCTCGGCTGTCCCCTCTGCCCGAGTGACCGCCGTCGAGCACAGGTACGTCTGTCTGAGCAGGGGACAAGAGCAAAACCAGTTGCTTCCAGTGCAGTTTCTGAAGTCAAAGAGAAGTAATTCCAGGCTAGGCAGGAGAACCACGGTGACTCCAGTCCCTGGGCAGCACTCTTAAGTAAGAGATTCACTACATGCAACAATTTTCTGTGCCACCTAGAGAGAGACTTGGCAGCGCACTGGTGTGAAATTAACAACTGTCACTTACTGACTCAATCTGCACAGAGAGCAATTGAGTTGTTTCCACTCGTTTGGGGCCGTGACAAGGGAAACGGGATGCTAATGCTGCCCGCGCGCGTGCTCTGGGTGGACCGCGGCATCAATGCCTGTCACTCCTCAAACCACTTACGGTTCTTATAGTGCCCATCACGGCCAGCGCCATCCTGCACGAGGGAACAGTCACAAATCAGAGCTACACACGCAGTTAACCTCCGGGAAGCCTTCCTTGACGTGAAGTACACGCCAAGCCGTAGCACGCGGTGCTGCACGCAGCTGTCCTTCATCAGCACGCTGCGATTCACCCCGCGCCACCGCAGTTCTCCAGAGGTCACCCCTTGCCTCGGTCCGACTGAACGACTGAAGCAGCTCACACAAAGGACTCGGGGAGGGTGTGCACGCGTTTACTCACTAGCAGGTACCCAATCTTTGCCTTTCTCTCAGGGAATGACCCTAGCGTCACGGCAAGAACAGAAGACAAAGCGCATTCCAGAAACCCTGAGCAGCCAGGGATGAGCACACGGGCCAGCAGCCAGGCTGCGGAGTGCTGGCTGTCACGCTCCTCTGGGTGTAGGGGAAATAACACAGTGCTTGCCCTGAAGACGCGAACCTTCCCAGGTTTCTGAGAGCTCCACGCCGCTCTCTCAGACGACAGACCATGTCACCTTGGGGTTACGCTGAGCAGAGGCGGCTATCGATTGGAAACGCGTTGCAGATAGGAGCCTTGCAAAAGAGTTACTCAGCACTCTCTCTTAATTGGGCACGTTCAGCACTCTACACTTCATTTCTGTCCCCGCTTAAGCGAGTCCAAATTGTGGAAGCACCTAGAAAGCAGGCCTGGCACAAGGAAGCCTGCGTTTCTCATCCCCTTCGCTTGGATTGTTCTGCTGGAAAGCAGAACGTGCCGGCTTCTGTTTCAGATCAAACACCCACTGGGCTGCTGCTGCCTGGAACGGCTGGAGTGGCTTCAGTTCACCGCTCCAGCAGGGAGCCATGGACTACAGGACTACACCAAGCGCACCGCATCACAGCCTCTCCAGGGCTACGCTGTGACGCAGCAGTCCCTATGAAACTGCCACCTGCACAGAAAGCATCCCCTGTGTGTCCTGCTGCCCGGAACAGAAATATCCACACCTTTACGGGGACACTGGTTTGGGCCACCAGCGTCAACCAGTTGTGCACTGTGTGCAAACCCATTAGCCCAGTGCTCTATCAGGGGGTTGGAACTAGATGATCTTCAAGGGCCCTTCCAACCTGGACCGCTCTGTGAGCTTCAGCCAGGGGCTGTCAGCTCGCAGCTCACTCTGCTGATGCTAACAAACATTTAGCAGGGGACGTCAGCGGATCCTGACCATGCAGACAGCGTAAAGCGGCCTCTTGATGGGGCGCTGAAAACACTGGCATCCAGGGGAGAGTCTGAGCAGTCTCCAAGGACAACAGCGGGATTGTCAGGAACAGGAGCAGGCTCGGCACCGTCCCAGACGCTGGAAGTGAAAAGCAATGCCACTTTTAATTAAGAGCTAATGGGAGAGTCATGCTGGCAGTCACAAACATGCTGTTGACTTGACAGCGCCGAAAGCTGAGCCTTCCAGCCTGAGAGCACCGCGTCAGTCACAAGGGCGAACAGGCACGAACACGAGTTCCTGACTAAAGCCGCCCTTGAAGCTGCACTACCGAGTACCCACCCTTCAAAGGGGCAGGCAGGGCAGCTTCTGCTCAAGCACAGACTTCTTAGAGAGCCTTTCCTCCAGTGCAGCACCATCCAGCGTCCCTCGAGTCAAGGTTACCGATGTAACGTGAGGCCTGATTACAGCCTCGTCCTGTGCACCCACTGCTCAACCAACCCAGGTAAAGGTCTCTTCCTCCCCAGGACAGCGCTGAATGTACTGTATAACTGCTCGGAGCACAAGCCCAGGTGCACCGTCACCCCGCCAGGGCATGCACCCCTAAAGGAGAAGCCATCAGGGCTGAACAGCAGCCGGGAAGGGTGGCAGGAGAAGACCCCCCGTGTGTTCAGACAGAAAGCAATGAGTTAGTGCTAACACAACAGGGCTGATCTCCCCCCTCTGTGAGAAGAGCGTTACTAGCTCCCGTGATGCCAACGCGAAGGTACCCTGGGAGACTCTACCTGTGCAGCTGAACACTTATCAAGGGAGAGTCATGTGCAACTCAACATGCTCTCGTTTTCTCTGCGCTCGTGGGTCTGCTACACAGGACTCACAGTATTTAGCATCAATAGCAGTACCTACTTAAGATAACGGACCTCTCGCTTTTTATAGAGCAATAACTGAGCATGACAGAGATCACTGGAACGCCCGGGAAGCACCCCCCTCCCCAGTCAAACCTTCCGCGATGAAACCAAACGCCTGATGCTCTCCCCCTGCAGACATTCCCTGCCACCCATGAATCGCTGGGTTCCCAGGCGTACCCGGGATCCTTCCATGACAGCAGGGAGCAGCACTGCTTTCGCAGTACTACGGGATGCGACCTTTGCTGTTCCTCTGCCCTGGGGTTTTCCAGCAGAGGAGCCCTGGGTGCCACCAGACGGGAGGGTGGGACACGCAGCCACACTGCATCCCAGTCCATTCCCACCCTGGAAGCTTCCTGCGCACAGGACAGGCAGTGTTTGCACCAAGCAGCTCAGCTGAAGCGCAGGCTGTCAGTCCGTGCAAGGATGCCCAAGACCAGCGATCGTCTGTCGTTCCACTAATAAAAGCTAAACACAAGACAGCACAGAGGGCTCGGGGCTTCACTGAAATTCTACCACCCACACTTCACTTCCAGCAGAACAGCCCTCACCCGAGGACCGCGTGTTCAAGCTCCTGGTGCCGCATAAACGGTTCAGTGCCCTCGCGGTGGGAGCGGGCAGACGCTCTTCCTGCAGCCTGCCATCCTGTTCTAAGAGCTGCTCACAGCGCGAGGGGGGCACAAAACGCTTTAGGTCATCTTCTCTACAAGCACCTTGGAGCCAATGGCCCTCCCTCACTCCTTCCCTCCCTCCCTCCCTCCCTCCCCAATTTGAGCTGCAAGTGCACACTCAAGGACTGGATTCTTGTTCCCACAGCGACTGCTCCAGCTGGAAGGCCCTGTTCTCTTGTCAACAGACCTGAACACACTTGCTAAGCAGGTACGGGATGCTGCTGACTGACAAACACACCATCATCCCACAGACACCCGAAAGGGTTGGGGATGCCTCCACACAGGCACTTGATGTTTGGTGAGGGCTGGCTCTGTCACCCAAGATAGAGCTGAGCACTGGGGAGATTACAGGAGTCAATCAGAGATATCACCAGCCCGTGTTCCTCACGGTTTTACACTGAGGCTCTGCACGGAAAAGGGGTATGAGGATGGAACCCAGATCGATGCTCGCTGGCCGACACACAAAAGCTGTCTCAGTGCCGAGTGCTTCCAGCTGTAAAACCCTTTTCCCAGATTTACCTGCCCGGAGTGCCTGCCACACCACAGACTGCTGTAATCAGAGCCCTCTGTCTGCAGGAAGTCTCTGAAACAACCTGCCTCACTGCTTGTTTACTCCCTCTTCCCTTCCACCGCCTCTCCTACTCTTCCTGCACCCCAGAGCCACCGCTGCCTCAGTGCGATGCCCCAGGGCTCTGGTCCTGGGCCACTGCTGTCCCCCTGCCGCCTCGGTTCTCAGCCCCAGCACACATCCAAGTGGCAGCGCAGCACCGCCGAGGCCTTGGAGCGCCAAGAAATTACAGTTTAAGTTGCTATTCATCAGCATAATTGGCTGTTAATAACAGGCCGCGCGGCGCTGGCACGCGCACCCGGTACGCTCGCTATACATCTGCTAAGCGGAGTCCGTTCTCCCCAAGTTCTAATGAGGGCTGCTTAACTCCAGCTGTAAGCAAACGTCGCAGGAGCCAGAAAACCAAGCAGGGGCTGCTTTCTGGAGGTGGCACTTTGTGAGGAAGTCACGCGGGGCGTTTTCAGCGCGCCCCATGATTACACCTGGCTGTATCTTTGCCTACGCACCCTGCCCGCTCTGCCTGCACTTGTTTCTCCTGCAGCTCGTAACCGAAGACAGACGGAGCTGGACGTAACGCTCTGCTTGCCTGCCTGCTGCAGTAACTCCTCTTCACTGCTCGACCCCCGTTCATGGAGAACTCATTCCTGCTTTAAGCCAGCTGGGACTGAAAAGGCCGCGAGGAGGTTTGCAGACGTGCCTTCTGCGATGATGGGTGCTGCCCTTCCCATCCCTAAGGACTCTGTGATTCTACCAACACGGTAACATCTCCTAAAACACAGCAATCAACACCCTACCCCTGCGTTTCTGGGAACACAATGCTGCACCCACTGCCCCAGGGTGCCTTGCAGGCACACAGAGTCAGCTACAGATTAACAGACCGCAGAGATTAAACAGAAGAACCATTTCAAACGAGAACAAAGTCACGGAGACAACGCCGCCCACGTGGCGGTGAGGGACGGCAAACCCAGCCCTCTTCTCATCCGTCGTTCCTGAGCGATCAATCGTAGCTCACGGGGCATTTAAAATCCTCTCTGTCTGTCTTTCCCCTCCAGACAACCCCTTTATCTCCCCCAACGACTCTACTCTTCACAACTAAGGTGTCACTCTCTGAAAAGGCATCTCCTCGCTTTACTCCCCCCAGTTGCAACGCCTGATCCCAGCACGAGTTCGTGGCTCACTACTACCTTCTCGGATTTGATGAGTAGCCCCACCTTCCGAGTTCACCTCCAGCCCTGGCTGTAGTGCCTTCCCAGGGAACTTTCCCTGTGCCTCGACGCAGCGCACCCACATGGGACGCAACCCTTCTGCTGCGGCGATACACGTCCGGCTGTAACCAACGAAGTCTCCTATGAATGAGCAGCGCGAAGGGCTGGCCGCTCCGGTGCTAATCACTGCACTAGGCTGCAGGAGGGTTCATCCCAAACGCAGCGCGTTGGGGCGCAAACACCACTCCCCCCTCGAGCACCCACGGTATTTTTCAGCCTCTGATTTATTTATAAGGATAGAATTCCGTTCGACTTTATTAACTCCAGACCATCACGCTACCAGATGCTGCTGCATAAATCATGCCGCGTCCTCGCGTGTGAAGGGCGCGTCCTCGCGTCCTCAGCGAGGCAGGACTCCTCACACACAAGCGGATGGAACACTGTCCCTCTGGCAAGCACAGAGGCTGCACAGGCCCGCGGTGCAACGCCAGCGTGCGCTTAACAAAGCCGAGGGGAGCACGGAGCCCCGTGCTCACACACCAAGGGATTCCTCTACTGGCAGGGCAGGAACCAAGGCCACAGTGGCACTGCACACCTGCTCCGTGCAGCATCCACTTGTGCGCTGCTGACCGCACCGACACTACGCTGCGCATCCCCGGAGCGTGCGCGGCCCCTGCAGCTGCTCTCCTACACACGCCGCTCAGGTTCGCAGTCCCCCCGCTACTCTGCTAGCTTGGAAACGTGGGGAGCCCTGCTGACTGCCAGCACCCCACACGTGGCTCTGCATCTGGCACCTGAACTTCTCCCTTCCTCTGTCTCCTGTCACCAGCCACAGGCAGTCTGGTGGCACAGGGACAGTGCAGCTCAGGGAGGACAGGGTCTAACGTGAGAACCACAGGCAGTCTGGTGGCACAGGGACAGTGCAGCTCAGGGAGGACAGGGTCTAACGTGAGAGCACACCAGGAGACCAGGTGCTTTGCAAAGTGGGAGAAGTTATGCTGGGCTGCAGACACCCCAGCAACCCCATGACTACTCTTCCCCCACCCAGGAACGAAGCAGCAACACCCCCTGAACAGCCATAAGCAAAGGGGTTTCAGCCCCTTGTTTACAGAAAGCCAGGTAATGGCATGCGGGTCCTTCTTGAGAGCAAACCCCGGGCTCTGTGGGGCTGCAGGATGCTCCTGAGCTCTTACAACACGCAGTATCACAGCAGGATGGAAAGAACACACCTTTCCCAAAGCACTGGGCTATGCCAGGCCACCTGGGGAGAGTGACCGCAGAGAGGCTGCGAGGCCACGAAGTGCTGTCAGGGGAACTGGCTGCCTATCACAGTCAACTGGACCCAACCAAACTCAGCCTCCTGGCTCTCAAGCAGCGGTTTTACTTCTCAGCCAGAGAGGTGGTCATCAGCTAAGGAGAGACACAGAACTAGACAAACACGATCATGATGCCTCGTACTGCCATGTCCAGATGGAAAGAACGTTCTAGGCACTACGGCTCCTCCCCGTAGAGCTGCGTCTGGCTTTGCCCCGGAGATCGGCCGCTACGCGCTGCCATCGCGCCGCTATCTCGCTGCCTGAACAGGATCGGCCGCGGCTAGCACTGCCAGACACTGCTGGCAGGAAGGCAGGAGGAGGCAAGTCCTGCTGCAGGGCCCAACAAGAGCAAACCTGAAGAACTGAGTTTCCGTCACGGCCGAGTTCCGCACCGTTGTGAGGAAAGGAACCGGGACTTCATCGCTGCGAGAGCCAGGCCAGCTTAGCTGTAGCAGCAGCACTGCTGGGCAGCAGTCCCTGGGCCAGAGCTCAGTCCATGCCAAAGTGGCTGAATTCTCCACCGCAGCCAGAGAAGCCTTGAAGCTGTCTGCAAGTCAGAGAGCTCTGTCTCACGTTGGAGCCCTCCGCTCTCAAATTTCTGTGGTGTGCCCAGGAAAACCTCCGGGAGATCTGGCCCGTGGTAGAACCCTCCTTTCCCAGTGCACAGAGGGCTTCTCTAGCACTACAAGGGCCTCTGTACCTCCACGCTCTGACCTACAGAGCGGCTAAAACGCAGCGTGCTGGTACTCTGGAAACAGAGAGCAGATGAATTGCACCCGTGATGACTGTCCCACAGATTATCCCACAGGAAGAGTTTTACACTCAGAACTGCTGCCAAGAGGTATCTTAAACCACTGCTGACATCCAGGGCATCTCAGCTAAGAACTGCTGGTTTCAGTGTAAGAACCTCACAGCCCAGAGGGCCATTACTGCAGCCATCCTCAAGTGCACTTGATGCACATTCATCCCTGCCCTCGAGGCCTTAATGCAGGCTCCATCAGCCCTCTTCGCCGGGGGTCTCCAGGTTTATCGAGAAAATAGCACTGCTCTCTCGGCGCTCGGCTCCACTCTGGGCATTTTCTCCCTCGTCATGCTTAGCACTTGGTTTAAGAGAAGACCAATAACTGCCAGCTCAGAGCCCCTTCTCCATTACAGAGCCTTTAGGGGGATGAATTCCACCCTCACGGCCAACGGTGCCCTGAACAGCAGGATCTTTGTGAGGAACACGCGGCCAGCACTGCTGGCTCAGTACAACTGAGTCTCAGAGCATCCAGATGACCGACCAGGACTTCACCAAGAACTCCTGAGGTTCTTCTGCAGCTCCTACTGACCAGAGCCAGCACAGAGACGGACATGCACGGCTGAAACCAGAACAGGCACCGGCTCTCTGCTGGAGAGCGAGGCGCTGCCACAGCTCCCCAAACCACAGAGAGCGACCGAGTGCTTTGAGGGCTGCCGAAAGGACCGGGCTGGGAGGGGAAACAAGAAGGGAAAGCTGAGAACCTGGACACCTTTGCATCGCTGACAGCCAGGGCTGGGCTGAAGGCAGCGAGAGGCTTCTTCCCTACTCTGTCCTACCGGAGTTTGGCCGGAGACTCCTAGCACTTGCACGGCACAGTGCACAGCGAGGCCACGGCAGCACGAGCAGAGTGCTCAGCTCTTACTGGTGCCAGGCTGAATCAGCCTAGGCTGTGCCCAACGCGCTCCACGCTCCAGGCAAACAAGAAACCTGATTTTGAGGGGCACGTCAGTGGTTGCAAATGCTTTCCCTGCACAAACCCAAGATGATTTAATCAAACTCCGCCTGCTGCTACAGGATTTCCAGACATATTGAACAGCAGTCTGGGTTTTCCAGACAATTATTTGCCCTCTGCTCCGCTGTGTACATCTCTCTGTGTTTTCTCGCAGCCATATGGGTTAGTGCAAAAATACCTCGGTCCCCAGCAACAGCTTTACTTACAAACAGCCCCAGGGGAAAGTCAGCTCAGCGTGGGGATGAGGAGGTGTGGAAACCGCCTGCATCTGGGGAAAAATGACACTGGGCAACACCCCGCGGTAAGGCTGGCACACATATGCTTGCTAAGCGCTCGCCACCGCTCCCTCAGCACGTCTCATCTCATCTCAACTCGTTCGGCGCTGTGACAGCGATGAAAGCTGCGGGAAAGGACAAAGACCTCCAGGAGCCTGTGAGCAGCTTCGCCTCGGCTCCCAGGATGCAGTACTACCAGCTCCTAGAAGCGTGATCTTCGGCAGGACCATCGCTCCACGCTAAAGCGGAGCCATTAGTATGCAGCTGCGGGCGCTCGGAAGAGCTGTTCCCGACAGCTCCAAAGCAGAGTTCAGGAGCCTTCCCTGAGACATCACTGGGGGACTGCACAGCCAGGAGAGGAACCGCTCCCCAGCGTGCGCACGCCACAGGCGTGGGAGGAAACCATGGCCTTCAGGCACAGAGCCTGAGACCCTCTGTGTCCAGGGAAAGACCTCCTGAAGCAAAGGGCACACCACGTCTCTCTAAGACCTCTCGAAGCTAAATGCACACCACGTCTCTTTGAGACCTCTCGAAGCAAAGCACACACCACGTCTCTTTGAGGCCGGGTTCAAGGGGTTTGTGCCAAACAGCTGTTCAGATGCCGTGCACAGAGTACAGGACCCTGTGCAGAGGATGCACAGCGACCTGGTGTCTCCTTTGGACGCACAGCCAGGCCAGGAAACTGGACCGACCCTTTCTGGCCCTTCACAGAAGGAAAGTGCCTTCTACAAGCATCCTTGTCTTCCAGGTCACAGCGACCTTCCAGTAACTGAGGTGGCCACAGACCTCTCCTGCATATCTCTCCCTTGTCCTGGCAACTCCTCTGCCATCCAGAAGCATCACAGCACAAATGCACAGAGGCTCGAGGCTCAGAATTCCTAGGCAGCCATGAAAGCCACCCGACTGACCACCCTCTATCATCCCACAAAGGTTTAAAGGATTCCTGAAGCGTTGATGAAGGTGAGAAGCAACGCATCCCCACCAAACTGTGACGCGATGTACGTGCACCCCTGGGGGAGGCGAGAGCCCTCCTCCTAACTTCCCTCTCACAGAGCCGCCACCGCTTGGCAGCAGCGGCATCTACGCAGCACGGCACGTCAGGAAGGGGCTGCTTCTCTACCAAACACAGTCCAGAGAATCAGCCTTCCCCGGTGGCCGTGAAGGCAGAGGGCAACGGACACCTCACACAGACGGAGGGAGAGGAGAGAAACACCGATGTGGCGGCACAGCCCGAGACACGGTGGGAGCAAAGGTGCCTCTGAGTAAGGTGGGATTCTTCCTTCTCTGGCCCCCTCTTCCTACCCGTCAGGCCTCAGCTCACGGAGTCACCTTTTCACACAGCCCCTGGCGAGGTTTGTGCAGCTCTGCACGCTGGCTGGTGCAGATGCCTTGGCTGACATCACGGCTTTCCTCCCCTCAGATGAGGGCGACAGCTGCCCAAGACTGATCAGGCAGAGGCTGATCAGGCTGAGAGAGGCTCTCCATCAGAGCCGAGCACGCCGTGCAGCAGCCAGGAGGAGCGCAGAGCACCGCGGCACTTCAAGCAGCCTGCGGCACTTCAGCAACGCCTGCTCTGAGTTGGGGCCAGCACGAGGCTTCAGGAGAGCCGCTTAGGCGCAGCTGCGTAACAGGACGCAGGACAGGGCACTGCTCTGTTCAGTTAGTTAGCAGAGGAGCCCTGCAGTGGAGCTCCCCTCCAGACAACCACTGGGCACCCTGGTCAGTACGAAATGGGTGTCTTCTGTAGCCCAGTTTGTGCCACACGCATGGTTCTCGCAGACGTCTCACCTCAGAGACCCAAGGCTGCAGCCAGGCAGCATCACTGCTTCTCCTCAACTGCTGTCTCCATGGGACATCGAGAGTCACAGCAAAGCATTGGGCTAACCCCTTGGACAAGGTCCAGGGTGTCCTGAGGCCTGAAGGCTGGGATTAAAGAACTGACCTGTCTGCCCCAGTGATGGGGTCAGGCTGTGCCCTGCCCTGAGCGACCCCACCTGTGGAGGGACTGGCAGGAAAGGTGCCGATACGAAGCAGTCGGACAGGCACTCAGCATCAAATGACAGCCTCTACAAAGGCACAACTATTCCGGAACTCGCCCCCTGCCCAGCTCCTCCTGCACACCACGGATGAATGCAGTGACAGCACGGCGCCAGCTGCTTCGCACGCGACGCCGGGGCTTTCTGTGCCGCCTGGAGGTAACGCAACCCATACTGAAGGTTTGGGTGAAGCAGGGATAGCTTCAAACACACCCCGACTCCTAAATTAAAGGTAGATACTATCCTCTGCCCCAAGGTGATAGACACTGAATCAGTACCTGTGCAGCAAGTCACTCCCAACGCTGACACCTCAGCTCACAATGAAGAGACATTACTCTGCGTCCTCAGCGCTAGGCAGTCATTTATCTGAGAGCCTTATCAGATGAGCTTAGAGATGACAGGTGTTAGACAGCTAACCCTCTGCCCTCGCATCAGAAACCACAAGAGAGTAAAAGAGAGGGGAACTGGGCTGCATAGAGAAAGAAATGACTCCAACCAAGAAAACAGCCTCTCACAGACCGCAGTCTACTGCCTGCAGCAGCGGCCTCTCCGTCTCCCTCATGTCAGACTCACTGTCTGCTCAGGCCCATCTGCTTGTGCTAATTTAAGGGTGAAGCAATTAAGACATGAGAGCCCTCCACATATCTGGGTCACAGTCATTTGGGGGAACGACTGGTGTTCACTACTCACGTAGAAAACGAACGGCGCGATGCCTCCGACAGACACAGACCCATCCGACGGCCTCGCAGATGAACGCCCGTGCTTCCGAGGGGCTGGGCTCTCGCTGCACAAACGCCGGGGTGGGGTTCAGGGCACAGAGAGTTTCTGTGGAGGAAAGGGGTTCAACTCTTTAGCCTGGTGTTTCTGTCACAGACCCGTAACGCAGAGCTTCAGCCATCAGCACCGACAGGAACCCTCTCGTTTCATCCAGCCCTAAACACAACAGGTGTAGGATGCAGGGGACCGCTGCTCCCCTCTCCCTGTCAATAATGACATTCCCAGCGGCCTGGCAAAGCTTGTCGAGCCCTCACTGCCTCTCCCAGAGGGGATAGCAGGACCTGTGCTGGACATCAGCATAAGAGCTTGAATTCCTCAAGCGTTCGGGAGGCCACCCGTGCCTGGCCAGGAGCGTGAGGTTCCCGTTCAGCTGCAAGAGTCAACTGCTTCCTAGGAGCTGGTCCCTACCCTCATCCGGAAAAGGTTATGGCACGCTGCTTACCCAGACAGCCCGAGGGAAGGGCTAGGAGCCTTGAGGTGATGGAAGATGCTGTGCTTTTCTGAGGTGCTTGCAGTGACTGCAGCCGCCACGACGTCGCATGCACGGCTCTTACACCGATGCCTGCGACCCAGTAGCAACTGAGACACCTCCTCGTACTCTGTAGGGCTTTCACGCTTTGCCAAGCCTTAGTACAGTAACTGGTGTTCACTACTCCCTGCCATAATTACAGATCTGGATCAGTTAGCATGCTTCTTTTTCTCATTGAGTAAACGCATCTGTGAGGCTTCTCCCCGCCTCTCTTCAAGCTTCTCGAGTCTCAGATCTCTGAACAATTCTCCTCTTCCTGCGTTAAATGCACGTGGCACTCCGACTGCCAAACCGCCAGCACAAGGACATCACTGTCCTTTCCTCCTTTCCCCCAGCTATGGGGCTGTGGCACCGTGCTGGGTACCATCACCCTTACTGCACTGGCTCTGCTACCTAACACCTTCCTCCTGCCAAGGGCACTGCCAGTTCTTTCTCCTTTTGGTAGTAATCGTGAGACACCCCCTGACTCTGCAGTGCCTGCGCCCACACTGAGTGATGAGAGCTAAGGCCCAACCAACTGCAGACAGGTGCCTGCAGAGCCCCTCTCAGTTCCTTCTTGCACAGTGACAAATGGCCACCCAGAGTGCTCCCCAGGCCGTTTCCAGCAGCCTCCTACCCTCTCCTTGTTCATTTCCTCCACATTCCGTTCCCCAAGCCCGCTTACAGGGCTGTCACAGGGGACAGCGTGAGCAGCCTCACAGCCAGGATAGGTGACACCTACCATCTCGTCTCTAACCCCAGGGCCTGTTACCCTCAGGAGGATTCGAGGAGGAGAGGAGATGGCTTTGACAGTCATTTGCTCCCAGCAGCTCCACGCTGACTCTCAGTCTGTTCCCCGTCGGCTTTTCAGGGCTGCTGGCTTTGACTGCCGCGCTCCTGACAGCAGTAACACCGTACTGATAGCAACAGCAGGCTCCATCCCACCCTCCGTCCTCAATTCCTTCATTAACCCTTTACAGAAGGTGACAACTGGCCCTGCTCGGCCGTTCCAGACGATGAACACAACGATGCTCAGCTCTCTGCACCTTCTACACCAGACAGGCACCAGGCTGAACCAGGAGTGACTCTGCAGCGCCGCGGAAGGGACCGAATTAGACTGGACTAATGATGCCACCTGCCACAACCGCCAAACTCGGCTGCTAAAGGGCACCTGTGCCAGACAGGCTGCCAGCCGAGCCGACTCTCCCTCTGAAAGGGCATGGAGAAAGGCGGGCTCTAAGGCGACTGTCACCGGAGTCCCTCGCACAAAGGCCCTCTCCAGCTTCCCCGCAGCCCCCATCCGGTACCGGAAGGCTGCTGCTAAGATGCCTCCCAGACCCTGCTCTTCTCCAGGCTGAACA
>VZRI01008218.1:0-12767 GCA_013397515.1 Upupa epops
TGAAGTCTGGTTGGATCTCAATTCAACCAAGTGCATTCACATGAAGTGGATAGTACTTTTTCATCTCTATCAGAACAGCTGAGGTGACGATACAAAACCTCTTATTCCTGCTTCCTCGCTACAGTGAAAAAACTGAGGCCATCCTGAAATTATTTTGGTAAGATTTTGTTAAAAAATGTGTGATCTGGAAGAACAAGACACTCAAAGAATACAGCATCCTTTAAATAATAGGTTATTATTTAAAGGTTCTATAACAGTGAAGTCTCAGTCAGACCTTTATTAAAATACCCCTCAACCATCCCCTGAAGACACACACCTGAACAAACAATGGTAAAAATTACAGTAAGACAGTACCTGACATTAATGACTCTGGAAGAACATTTCAATGAAAGAAAACACACCTTAGAAATGATCATGACACAAGATTTAAACAAACCAAATGACACAGCAGTGTCTGTGCTTTTCCAGCCACTGCACTACTGGCCGTGTCGCTGGTGTATATGTCGCTCACATGGCTGCTGAGGTAATTCCTTAGTTGCCTTCCAAGCCCAGGCTTCTTCACATCTGAAGGGAATATCTGTTCCCCTCTGCAGGGCAGGAGGCATCTCAACAGAAAAAACAGCAGTCTGAAACAGCAGTAAATGAAGCAGACCAACAAGCACAATTTTACCACCAAAGAGAGAAAATGTGGAAGGGAAGAGGATGAGTGAAGTTCAAAGTTTGTACATTCCAGATGAGAGGCTGGGGCTAATTGAGTAAAAAAACCAACAAAATCAGTCTTACAATAAGCACAAAAAGTGCAAAGCATTGATTCTACTTTGAAAAAGAGCAAGAAATTATCGAGTTCAGAAAACACAATAGCAAGTAACCCATGACCCAATGGGCAGGCTGTTGGCCATGTATTTGCTGGCTGCTTTTGCACTCTCTCCATGTTCAGTAAGGTTTACACTGAAGCAGTTATCTGTTTACCTACTTTTTCAAGGACAGATGAATCAAACTTCTCTTGATTCCTGCTATGGCACAGCTGGTAGTGGGATATTTAGAAAAACCAGCAACCCATCAGCGTGAGAGTGTTGCTACATTTTGCAACTCTATACTGCTGGCTTTCCTTTGTACTTTTCTTTCCTTCAGAATTTGGCTAGAAAGGTTATTTAAAAACCAGTCGACATCTTGATAATCTTCAGGCCACCGCAAATACTGACTCCTTTGTAAAAAGGTTCGAATTGGCCTGTGTTTCTTCAGCTGATATTGAGAAAGTGACCCAACCACTACCATAATGAGGACATCTTTCAGATCACAAAAGTACCTGCTCTGGGCAAAATTAAAGGCTTCCACACACCACCCGTCTTTGAGAAACTGCCTGGTCACAATGCAAATTGTCTTCCTGCTGTTCCAAATAGCATCACGGATATTGTTGATGTGTTCTTCCCCAGGCAAGAAATCTCTTTCCTCAAAGCACAAGGTAAATCTGTTCTTATAAAAATACTGTGAATCCAGGTGCTTTAGCAAACAATTCTGGACCCATTCGAAGTCATTTTTGCTGTAGCACAAATAGGCGTCATATCTGTATTCACTTTTATCTGCTGCTTGTGAGTGGCCATCTATCACTTTTTTGGTGATGGTTTTATACCAGACAAAACAAATCCCCCGACAGCGAGTGAAAATAATGACTGCCGTCAGAAATATTAACAGAGTGACAGAGGTGAAGATGAATAATGAGAACCTGAGTGTCTGCTGGAGTTCATCTTCACTGCAGCCATCATATGTCAGAGATGACAGTGGTACCCCTGCAAATTCAGGTGGGTATACACAGTACCTGTCAGCCTGTGAGCCAGCCAGCGTTACATTGGTTTCGTTCAGCCATACTAGCAGGCTCTCTAATGTACAATCACAGACATACTTATTATGTGAGATATCCAGAATACTCAAAGTCATAAAGACTTCTGGCTGAGGGGAAAAAAGCTGATTTCCAGATAAGTTTAGGTTTTTTAGGCTTTGTGGAAAAACCCTGGGAGAAAGATGAGTCAATTGGTTGGAAGCTAGATTAAGCCTTTTCAGAGATGTTAGACCTCTAAAAATCTCCTGTGGAAGAGCACTAAGGTAGTTGTTATTCAGATGCAGGACTTGAAGTTTGGACAGTGTCCTGAACACATCCAAACACAGGTCTCTCTCCCACACAAGTTGTAACATATTCTCACCTAGATCCATATAGACTAACTCATTGTTTCCTACAGCATCATCACTTTTCACACAGTAAGAGAAGCGATTCTGTTTTAAGAAGATGTACTGCACATTTGGAACTTGGAAAAGAATATACAGGTCTCCCAGGTTTGCAAACCAATTTCTTTCCAATTCAAGGTATGTTGCTGCTATTGCTCTGCCAACTAAAGACATTAGCTTATTGTCACCTAAAAAGGCAGTGGTCAGGTGTGGAAAGGAAGGGAGTATTTTAATGGCATTGTCTCGGAGATCAACTGTTTCCAGGCTTACTAAGTTACTAAATGATTTATCACTAATCATTCCAATATGATTTTGCTGTAAATCAATATACGTTACACTATGTAGACCCTCAAAAGTATAATCATACAACTCCCCTAAAAGATTACTTGACAGATTGAGAGTTTTTAGGTTTCTCAAGCCAAAAAATGCTTCCCTTTGGATTTGATTTATCTTGTTTTTGAAAAGATTCAGCAATTCCAGACCACCTAGGCTTTGAAATATTAATGAATTGAGAGAGAAAATGAAACCATTTGAAATATCCAGCAAACGAAGATCACTTCTTGCTAGTTCTGCAAATGTATCAGTATCTGGATTTTTTAAGTTATTAAAGCCAAATCCAGAACCCATTGTATGAGAACTAAGTATTAGAGAAACTATCTGAGTCCCTTTAATAGCTGTAGAGAAATACTGGACTTTCTCTGTGCTCCAGCCATTGTCACTAAGGTCTAGTGAGCTAAATGTAATATTTCTGAAAGGATTTGGGCATTTGGCCCAGGTAATTTCATCCATCTTGTATAAATTATTAGAACGGAGGCTAAAATATGAGAAGTGTTTTCCTTGGAAGCTGGTAAGATTGCTTTCACATAGGTTGGATATCTTGTTGAATTTCAGATTCACAGTTTTCAAGACTGTTAGATTATAAAATGAGGGATGAGGCTGAAGTTTTGTGATTTCATTCCCTGAAAGTTCCAATTCTTCTAATGAGGTCAAATCTTGAAAGTAAGGTTCCTTCAGGATAGAATCACTAAGGTAGTTCTGAAACAGACGGAGTACAATCAGACTTGACAAGCCAACAAAAGCATCAAGATCCAGCTGAAGAATCCTATTGAATCCCAAATCTAAGATACGAAGGTTCGGCAGGTTCCTGAAAGCTCCTTTTCCTATGGTAACAGGGTAGACATACTGTGTTCCAATTTCCAGCACTAGCAACTGCTCCAGCAGTGGAAACGAAGTTGCAGTCACTTGTCTGATATAGTTGTAAGTTAACAAAAGCTTCACTGTGTCCTTTGGGACAAGTGGAACATCTGTGAGGTTGCAGAAATAATATAGGGAGACTTGGTCTTCTGAATAACAGCTTCTAAGTGCACATATATCACGAGCTAGCGATATTCCAAAGATAAGTACTAGCTGGTGATGTAACATCATGAATCTATGTGGAAAAAGTTACAACAGTGTTAATTCAATAGTTTGTTATCTATGAAGGAAGATGAAAAGCACAATTTTAACAGTTCTAGAAGAAAAGACTAATATCACCCCACAAGCTACTAGTGATTTGGGATTTATAATTTCTCTGAGATCTAACAGGGATAGTCTGATAGGCTGGCTGGTCAGAAGATCAGTCCCAAAGAGTTGTAAGCACCTCCTATAACCTGAAAAGTGACCCTTCTTTATAGACCTTAAAGCTGGCACCAAAACCCCACTAGGTAAGTGTGGAAATCTTGGCCTGCTATTTAATTTGTGCCATGGAACTAATAATGCTGGTGTAGCAACTTCATTCCTTATTCGGTTATCGTAACAGTGTTCAACAGTTTGGATTACCCAAGTACAGTGGCTGTCCTCCAGGCATTGTCATCCAGGCATAGCCAGAGTTGCTATCTGCTGCTGTTTGCCCTGAGCACTTTCCTGGTGACAGCAATCACACTATTTGGAATTCAGATTGCTGCCACACAGAAATGCCTACCAGCTATGAATTTTTAAAAGAGGGACCTCTTCTGGGGCTCCTGGAGCCTCAGATCAAACCTGCAATGTGAAATGGTTGTAAAATAATTTTGAAAGTGTAGGCAGGAAGAAGGCTAACAGTGGACAAAAGGTAAGAAATAAATATAGAAATATTTTCCTCCCTTGCAGGAGCCTGAAACTGTTTTGTGAAAAGCTGCATTTCCTGAACTGTTAATTCCTAAGTTATGCAGAAAGGTGCATAACATAACTTCCTTAAATTATGCCATCTATCTGCATGTCTCTCTTTTTGTTTGACACAAAAGCCTTTTCAAAGCAAGGAAGGTTTTTTATCAAGCATGGTAAAGAACTGAGCAAGTTATTAGCCTTAAAGTGGTTGGTTGTGTCTTGTAGTTTAAAAAGATCTTCTAACTTTTTAAGAAGCTCTTATTGAAATGCAATGACAACCCAGTGGAAGAATTTTTGTGACCTCTAGCACAACCTGCTTCAAAATTGGTAAGTGTAAATCCTTGTGGAACTAACCCTCCAGTGGCCACCTAACATCCTCCAAGTAGATCTGCTTCAGAGAAGAAACCAGTTGGGTTTTGAGCTAGTAGTTAAAAAGAGGCAAACCCCAGTAGTTATGATCTGAGCACACTGCTTCTTGAAAATGAAGTACAAAATTCTATGCAGAGTATAACGCTTTAACTAAAATCATCTTATACTTGTTGCCATCATGCAAAGTGATTTCTGGAAAGTAGAGAATTGTATCAGTGGTACTACTGCAGTATTCCTATTGCAAATACCAAGTGAAAGAGCCAGCTGTAGTTTAAAACTACCTGCTAAACAGGAAGTACAAGGATATGATAGTACTAAAGAATTTCATTACTGACACAATCTCTCCATTACCTGATGTCACGTGCAACAACTGTGACTACTAGCGTGAGTGTGCAAATTCCCACCCTAGAGGGTCAAACAGCAAGGCAGCACACATACTTGTTACTTAAAATACTGATCTTGTTAGTTTTTAAGACCATTTAATGGGTTTGGGATAAGATCTGATTCTTGACAGTAAAAGAGGTTATGAGTATAGGATAAAGTGCTGAAGTCCTGGCATTCAAATTTCATTCACATTCTTTCTTGCTGAGGAATTCAGGATGTGCTGTGAAGAAAAGCAGATGGCAGGCAGTGAGCATCAAAATTCTATTAAGAGATTTTAACTGCATCTGTGGGGAATAATTCCTAGTACTAGAAAACAACTGTATTTTCTACCCTCTTTTCTTGATCTAGCATGCACTGTTAAAAGGGGACACTACAAGCAGTAAACTACAACAGTAAACTACTTTCTCTTTGTGACTACAAAATGCTGTAGGTTATTTAAAAAGACAGAACTAAATACACAGCAAGATTCTAAACAAGATCTTGTTTACTTTTTACTTTTCTCTTTGCTTGAACCATGAAAACGGAACACCAAGATTTCCTTTTATTATTTAACTATTACAGTGGTTCTTGTTCTTCTTTTCCATGCTCTTCTAAGTTAAAGAAGTCTTTACCAATCTGTTAACAGTTTAACACACCACCTCCACTCTAGTTTGATGTCAAGGAAGATTTAATTTGTAAACTCCCTGCTCCCTCAATTTTTTCTGCATGGGTATTTTTTCCCCATAGTATTGTCCCTCAATGAGCAGGAGAATGTGGGCAGTAAGTGATACCTCTTGCTGCTCTCATGAATACAGCACAGCTTTTTAATGGGAATATTATTATTCCCACAAAATGACCATAATCCCATTCAGATAATGTGTCTGTGCATGCACATGAAGGGATGTGTAGATGTTTCATTCATTATTGAAAACTGGAGGAATTAAGTTTAGGGGATCTGAGATTTTGGTTCCTTGTATGCATTGATGACAGGAGGAAGTGGTAAATGGGGACAGCTGAAGGGGAAGATGAGAAGCAGAAAATGCTTTTGGGGTAGAAAGTCTAAGTAGGGCACATTTCTGGGTAACGGAAGGAACTTCTACAATACAGGGTGGATATTCTACCTAAATCAAAAGGTAGCGAGTGCATACAGACTGCAAATATTTAGCCTCCTCGGGAATTGTGTCTCTGGATCAGGGAAGGCAGATGCTTTGAGTCATCTGGAACTGACTTACACTATTTTAGCTTAAAAATCGTTTTTGCTAACTTGGTTTTAAAATCCCCTAGAAACATCACTAGCACAGCAAAGAGCAGATTTTGCAGTAGTGCCTGCCCTTGTCAGCACAGTTGTGCACACCTGCAGACATCCGCAGAGGCAATTAGTAAGCTCAGCCTGAAGTATGTCTGAAGAGGAGGACTGTCTCCTTAACAATATACATGAGCCAGGAAAGAAGTTGGAGCAACAACTCTCCCACCAAGAGCAGGAAAACCATTCTCCCTTCCACACCCTCAACAAAAATGCACCACATAAATCCAGAACGGGTTACATACCCTGCTATTGTCCTTGCTGATGGCCAAGAGTATTTGTTTGCTTTTAAAAAGAGTGATCTGAATGGAAAACTTTGGTCTTGGCAGCTGTTTTATGCAGCTTTAAGTAGCTTGCTTGCTCTCTTCAGCAGCCTCCAGTGCTTCTGCCACATACCCCTGGGTCAAATCCTAACCAGCACACACCTGCAAACAGACACACACTGTATGTACTTAAGAAAGTATCTGGCCTACATGGTTCTCAGTTGTCAGCCATACGTTTTGGGTAAGCAAGCAGCAGAAGTGTTGACTATCTGAGCAGACTCTGGAGAAGAATTGTTTGATGCAATAATCAGTAACACTTTAAGAGTTTTAAAATCTTTTCAATAACCTACTGCAGTGACCATGATACCCTCCAAAGGAAAAAGCACATACTGTGTGAAATAATTCCACAAAGACAGAATCCTGTGATCAAGAATACCAGTCATTTAGGTGTTCTGGATGTGTTTGGTGGATAAAATGTAGAGGTAAAGCTGGTAAATCTTTAAATAAATTGTCATTATGTGAGCAACAAAAAAGTGGTTTTTTTCTCATCCTAATTTTCACAAGAACATGCAGGGCACTTCCTCTAGGTCACTCAATCACAGATGAGTAGGGTATATATATAATAAAGGGAGCAGTCTCTTTTGATGACTGTGAATCCCATCTCTAATTGCCACAAGCCTGCTTTAGGATTAAGGATTAAGGGATAAACATTAATCCTACTGCCAAGATGGAAGGGATTTTTTTCCCTTTTAGTTCCATAGCTAAGGGTTTTATTATAGGAGGTTGCATATAAATATCACAAGGAACTTCTTCACAGTGAGGGTAATGGAGCATTGGAACAGGCTGCTCAGGGGGGTTGTGGAGTCTCCTTCTCTGGAGAGGTTCAAGACCTGCCTGGATGTGTTCCTGTGCGACTTGGTCTAGTTGATCCTGCTGTGGCAGGGGGATTGGACTAGATGTTCTTTTGAAGGCCCTTCTGATCCCTAATGATCCTATGATTCTATGATTTGGACAGCAAGATGTGAGAGCTCACCTGGAATCTGCATGAGCACAGTTGTTACCCTGATGTCTTTCTGTGCAACAGCACTAGTTTTCACAGGTGGCTTTAAATCTCCTGAGAGAAAGGAAGGAAAGAAAAATGGGACTGGACAACTTCAGGGTGTATTTCCTGACTGTAAGAAGAATCCAAAGAAGATAGCCCTCTTTCCATTAGGCACTGAAGAAACAAAGACCATCTTAATAGTTCCTTATTATTATTTTTCTACAGTGAGATGAGTTTGTGTATAAAATTGCACTGATTTAACTTAAAACGTGTTATGTACATTGCTTTCATCATCGGTGCACAAATTTTTTGTGCAGGTCTTGAAAATATATTTAAGCCAACTTCTATATCTATGTGTCCAGAGTCCAGCCAACTGCTCCAACTGCTGTATATTCATACTAGAGACTGTTTTACATTCATACAGCCTGAACCACACTGAGTTTGCAGCAGTGTTTATGAATGAATTCCTAGACAGACTGTTGCCACACTTCTGCTTTCTGGCAAATTCTAGGATTTGAAATACTTTTCTGGTTTCAAATATAATCAGCAATAGAAGCTTTGGTGTACAAAAAGCAAGTTGTCAAGAACGTATTCATTTTGGTGTCCCTTTTTTGCATTCATCAGAATAGCCAACCTGTGTGATGGGGATGGACACATTTATGGTTGTGAATGTAAATTACGAATGTAATGAATTACTGTGAGGATAGCAGAACACTGGAACGTGCTGCCCAGAGTGGTCGTGGAGTCTCTTATCTCTGGAGGTATTCAAAACCCTCCTGGATGCTTTCCTCTAGGTGATCCTGCTCTATCAGGGGGATTGGACTAGATGATCTTCTGAGGTTCCTACTAACCCCTGCCATTCTCTCATTCTGTGGGGGTCCTGCCCACACACAGCTTCCAAATTCTGTTTGAAGTAGATATGTTCTTAGTATGAAATTTTTCTGGTGTACTGTGCCTCTGCATGGCATCCAACATTACTGATAAAGGTTGTAGGATGTATTTCACTACCAGAAACAACAGTCAATTGTTAAATCCATATGGGACAAGGTATTAATCAATTACTAGAAGAGTTTTGTTAACCCCAGACCTTCCTTTCAGAAGCTGGCAAAGTGCAGCACTCACAAGCAGTATCAAGAAGGAAATCAGCTGTACATATCAAGCATGTGAGTATGAAAGAGCCCCTGGGGAAAGGCAAACAATGAACAGGAGGACTTTGAAACCTTTGGATGAGGACATTTTTGCTTAATTTCAGGTTAAGCCTGACTCTGTACAGATAATCTTGGCTAGGAGGACTCTCAGATTTCAAAGTGCTCTTGATTCAGTCCACAGTTTCTGGAACAAAAATTCCATCAAACTCAAAAAAATACTTCCCTCTTTCTCTCCTGCTTCCTCTTTTGAACCCAGTGTACGTTTGAGAACAAATGTTAGGAGAAGTTCACATCCTGGTACTATTAAAGCCTAATACCTGATCTTAGTACATCTGTAACTGATTCTTGGCCATGTGGCATATAAGGTGCTTGGAATGGCTCCAAGATAGGGGTTATGGTATATATAACAGTCTATTACCACTCTGCCATGCTGACAGTAAAAAGCTGAGCTGACTGATACAACAAAACACACGTCCAGCTTGTTGGCAGCTAGGGTTCAAATGGTTTCTCAGAGTTTAGCAGTGTGGGACAGCTGAGCCAATCAAAAAGTGCTGCAGGAACATGTGTGAGGTTCTGCTGCACTGAGACTTCATATATTACCAATGATCTTAGTTCCCATGGCCATCCTCTTTTCTTCAGTCCTTTTCCCTTTTCACTGTGTTTTGGCATGGACCAAGTATACCAGCATATAAAGGGGGTTTAACTCCTCTATATCACCTACTGTATCTGTCCACTTTCAACATCACTATTTAGTTTGGGTGTAAACGTTGTCTACTAATGTCATCTAATTTTGGATGTTAGGCTACTCAGTCAAAAAAGTAACCTCTGATCAAAGTCTCAGGATGAAGATGATAAAGCTTGCAGGTTTAATATAAACCTTACACAGTCCATTCACAATCATGTGCCCTGCCCCTAGTACATGGCTAGTGAATGCAGGGAGTGCATTGACTGTCCTGTGGAAACACCAAAACAGTGTGAAGCAGACTTAAAAAATGCTCCAAAACAACAACAAAAAAGAGGAGAAGCCAAAGCAGACCCCACTGCAAACAATGGAAAATTGTTCTTTATATGTCATGGGGCTGAGACTTCCTTTAAAGTATCTAGAACAGTTGGGATGGTTTTCTGTGACTTTCAAATTCTCTAAGAATGGGACAAAGCTATTTGGGCTAGAGGCTGTGACTTCAGAAACTGGTACCTCAGAGTGCAATGAGATGCTAAAAGAATGGAGGAATTCAAGGGTAGTTTTCCCATTCTGCAAAACCAGGGGAATACTGATTGAATACAGCATGAAGCCAGAGGCATGTACAGACCAAGAGAAATAGAGGTCAGTAACATCAGTCACTAGTTCTGTGCTCAGCATTGAGCTCTAAAGATGAAATCTGGGTATGGATTTTAGATAAACATGCATTTTGGGTTAAACAACCAAAATCAAGCAAGTACTGTTCTATTCTGCAGCATTTCAAGGAGTTTAATTTTCAAACCCTGCTCTGCAAAAAAAAAAAATCCTCATAGCTCTTGCATTCTTGTTTTCACAGCCAGGCTTCTGCAGAGGAGAGATACAAGGTACCATTATCTAACTTATGTACGTGCCTATAGCTTTGTGGTTAAAGCAGTTTCCGTGAATAAGAACCAAACTGATGCTTCTCACGCTGAGGGAGGCTAGGTAGGTACTCAGGTATTCCACTTCTTTTAATGGTCTAACTGGGTCATAAACAAAGAATTGTTAAGGTTGGAAAAGACCTTTAGGATCAAGTCGAACCATTAATCTACTCTGTGAAGCCCACCACTGTTAAACCATGTCTTTAAGCTCTGTTATGTACATGATTTTTACACATGTCCAGGAGTGATGATTCAACCCCCTCCCTGGGCAGTCTGTTCAGTCCCTTTCAATAATGAAGTCTTTCCTGAGGTCAAGCCTAAACTTCCCCTGGTACAACTTGAGGCCATTTCATTTTGTTCCATCACTTATGAGAAGAGATCCACACCCAGCTCTCTGCAACCTACTTTCAGGTAGTTGTAGACTGCAATATCTCCTCTCAGCCTTCTTTTCTTCAGATTAAATAGCCCCAGCTCCCTCAGCTGCTCCTCACAAAGCTTCTCAAGACCCTTCACAAGCTCTTTTGCCCTTTTCGGGATCTGCTCCAGGATGTCAATGTCTTTCTTGTTTTGAGGTGTCCAAAACAGCACACAGCCTCATCATTGCAGGGGTACTACCATCTCCCCACTTCTGCTGGCTACATAACATTAGAGACCTCTCAGCTGTTTGGCTGAAGTAACCCAAGACCTCACCTTTCTTTGCACTAGCCCCAAAGCCGCAGCTGTGATAAAAGGTTCAGTGCCAGTTCTCCCAAGGAGGCCAATACAGGGCTTTGTTCTTCTCACTGATCTGCACAACACTTGCAATCCCCATGCAAAGCTCCTCACTGTGGGGTGCTCCTGTGCTTACATGTACTGAGAGCAGCAGCAGAAGTGGTGGTGCCACCCAGGTTTATGATTGAAAAGGGCCTTTTTGATCAGATTTTCAGGAGTTGGCTGCCTAAGATCTACTGAAATTCACCTTAATAAGCACATGTGTCTTAATCTCATTCCTGTTTTGGGTCTTCCTGCCATCCAAATGGAAGAGTCTTCCTGTTCAGTTTTGTGTATGTATTCATATCACAATCCTGTATGGAGTTGTGAGTCATTCGGGCTTCTTGGAGAAAGTGCAGAACTAGTCAAATATGCCCATCTAATACCCTAAAATCATTAGTCATGGTTAGTCTAAAGGATCTTTCCCAGAGGCTGGTGACACACACTCACTGTGAAGGCCCATTTGTATCTGGCACTTGGTAAAATTTCTCAAAAAATCCCCAAAGACCTCAAAAAAGCAGCTGTTTTCTTTTATTCTAAGAGAAAAACTACAGACGAGGAGTTTGTAAAATTAATGTAGGTCTTCAAAAAGATCTTGAAAGGTGTACCCCAAACACTAAGTCTTTGTTCTCAGACTGGGCACATAAAGGTCAGCAGCTCTTGCGAACATTTGTATTGCTGCTGTTATCTGATTAGATCAAATCGACTTCTGAAACAAGAATAAAGCTCCAAGCTTTGCCCAGCTTCTAAGCCATCAGAACACGTATGTTTGTGCTCATAAAACACTGAGCAGTGTAAACACGCTTTTCTTCATGGGGCCCCTCTAACCAATTAAAATCTCAAAAGGCAACAATTTCATACATTAGATGATTAATGAATGTACCCCTTCCCAGACCTGAGCCTCTCCCCTAGATTGCTAGGATTCTAACTCTAACAGCATTTTCCAACCTAGAAACAGGAAGCCTGTGAGTACTTATCATTAATGGAGAAAAACTATGGCAATGAGACCTGTAATGACCTGACACAGCAGAAAGACCATAAAATCAGCCACTAGTTTCAGTAATCAGAGGCTACCCATGGGTTGTAATGCCCTAGTTGCTGTTCATCACCTACTTCTGTTTGTATTTGTTTGATATTCCGTCAGATTATAAAACAAGATGTGGACACACAGAGACAGTGTGATTCCTCTACAGCTACAGTAGTTCTTTACAAGAAAGCAGTCTCCAAAACAATGGGAAATAAACCTGAAAGCATAGACTGAACCATGCTCTCTACTGTTTCTGTGTGGGACAGGATTAAATTGGATAGGTACAGGGAGGGTGCTTAGCCCCAGGCCCCAGCTCAGCTGTCTGATAGCCACTAGCACTGTTTCAAGTGGGTTCTGCCTGAGTAGACCCAGGCTGCAGTTTTTGCTCCCTGAGCAACCATAGAATCACCAGGAATTGGAAGCGACCTGGAAAGATCCTCCAGTCCAATCCCCCTGCTACAGCAGGATCACATAGATCACATCCAGGCAGGCTTCAAATGTCTCCAGAAAAGGAGACTCCACAGCCCCCCCCCCCAGGCAACCCCTCCAGTGCCCAATC
>VZRI01008218.1:28244-101296 GCA_013397515.1 Upupa epops
AAGAAGAAAAGAGAAGAGGTGGGGGGGGGGGGGGGGAAGGATTCAAACTAAACAGTGGGAAAGTGGATCCAGAAACGGATCCACACCAAACCCAAGGCCCTTATTGCAAGTCAGACTACTGAAATGCAGAGGTGATAGACAAAGGCTGCTGGACCCCCAAACTGGGAAGTTTGTATTCCCTGCCTCTTGAATTTGTTTTGACCCAGCTGTATAAAAGCAACAGCTCCCTGTGTACTTACCGGAGAACACAGGCAATGTATCCATGTCCACTTGACTGTATTAATATTTATGTGTCTTTTTTTCTTCTCTATGTTTCTATTTAATATATTTTATGAGGTGGATCCTGTTTTTCTGTGTCACCATGTAACAGGTCCTCCTGCCCTACAGGACAGTCCCTTAGCCTTGCTAAGGGAAGCTGTCTCAAGAATCACAGTCTGCCTTTTCCATCTGTGAATTATTAAAGTTTGACATCTGGGCAGGGCCTATCTCCCCTCTGCCTCAGTGCAACTACTTTGGGAACCATGTCAAAGGGACCGGACATGCCCTCCACAGTGGGTGATGCTCCTGGGTTTGATGCAGATGTTTACTTACTTTCCAATTTTTCCTGTCCCTGAGTCCCCAAGGGAGACCAAGAACAGGAGCTGAAGATGTGCTTCTCTCATGTGTGTTACTGCTCCTCTGACAGCTGATGTGATAACGATAAGCTGTGCCTCCATCTGCAGCACAGGACAGAGAGGAACAAACAGCTTTTGGGGCATGGGAAGCAAGTTCTGCATAAGTATGACAATGGTCTCTGTACTCCAGTGTCTGAGCTGCTGGTTTTTTCCCTGGCACTCAGTAGATGTCTTCAGATAATTGCTAAGAGAGGATTTGTGTCACCTAATGCACAAAGAATATTAGAAGGGCTGCATTCATTGAACTGCCTGAGATAGACAGGAAGACCAGAAAATCCCAAATTTGGATTTGTCACAGAACAAAACTCTGAAATCAGTGCCACTCTAATGCAACCGAATTTAATTCACAGGACTTTACTGGAATTAAGCCCACACTACACAAAAAGCTTTTGTTGGTGGAACAGAGAGTATCTCTGGCTGCAATCTTGATCGCTGCTGATCAGTTTGCCCAGTACCATCAGTTTGGAAATAGTCTATATGGGGAAAGCCATGCATTGGTCAAGTTGAGCTCTTACAAGCTGGGGTTCACACAGAAACAGAATGAGAACTGGCCCCAGAGCTCACAAAGTGTGTCTCACACTAGTGAGATGCCTCTGTTTATTTTAACATCTCTTAGAACAGGTTTTTGACAGCTCCCTCAGACTGTCTCTCCCTGCCAGTAACTGAACCTCTGCCTGGAAGGTTTTTCCTAATATCTAACCTATTTCTCTCAAGGTGCAATTAAGCCTCTTAATTTTACCCTACTTAGATGGATAAATTCCTTCCTCTTTGCAAAATATGCTTCTTAGGGAAAACCAAATTTCGGTGTTCCCTTTAGTCTTTTAGCGTTCACCCTGAACACTACATGAGCTCTAATATGACCTCTGAGAGCACGCTCTTCCAAAGTAATAGTTCTTTATTCTCTCTGCTTGGCTTCCCTCCAGCTACTTCACATTTTTCCTCTTCATTTGAAGAGGAAAAAAAAAACCCTGCTGAACATTTGACACACTGCTCTAGCTGAGACCTTACCAGTGCTGAGTGGAGCTGAAGGATTGCTTCATGCATTTTACAAGTTACAGTTCTGTGTAAACATCCTCATATTGACATTTAACATTCTCACACCAGCCAGGTCCTGTTGACTCATGCCCAGGTTGTGATTCACTCCCAGCAAAGCTGCTGCAGGACCTTGGGTCCTCAAACTTCCCCCAGCACTCTGCAAGTCAAGTCCTGGTTCATAGGCCAGAATCGAAGGCTGACACATTGCTCATTTCTCCTCCTCCTTTTTCACTTTCAGAAATATTTGTGGGATTAAACCCGTTTTTGTTTTTCTTTCTGGCATTCTCAGTACGTTACCTTTTCTCCCTCTGCCCAAGGTACGCAGGTTGTCCATCTTCACTGACATTCTGCTTCTCCCCTTACCAGCAAAAGTTTTCCTGGGTTTATTTTTATTCACATCCAGTGAACTCAAGTGCAAAGAGCTTATAAGCTGCATATGACATGCTCATCCTCCCATCTGCTTTCACTGGCATAGCAAACATACTATAATGATCTTTACAGCTCTCCAAGTCTCTTGGGGCCCTAAGAGCATCCACCCTCCTGAATATTTGGCTGTCAGGGCTCAGGGCATGCTTGAGGTTGACCTGAGGTCTTAGGCGAGGGAGCTGGGGGCTTATTCATGTTGTCAGAGTGGCCATGATTCTGAGCAAGCTAGGGGGCACCTGAGGGCAGCACTCAGCCCAGGGTATCAGCTTGAAGTTAGGGACACAGGTGCAGATCTAGGAAGGGGCAGACCTTTCACGAGAATTCAAGCTATATGTGGAGGAAAAAAAGCAGCAGAAAGAGTTTTCTGTTTCCCCACAAATATTTAAGCATGCAAAAGCCCCAGACAGCCACACAAGTAATCCCCCAAAGCACTCTTTCAGGAGGTCTTATACACCATAAGCAAAAAATGGTAAAAACCCATTTTTACTGTTGCAAGTGACATTTAGTATGGAACTATTAAAGGACTGTCAAGCAATATTAATACATCAATTTGTTTGCTGTTTTAAAAATAAAAATGGTATAATAAATCATACATCTGTATTCCTTAAGTTACTCTGTCTGGTTCCTTTACCCAAATTACTGCAATACAATACATACAAGGCAGTGTAAATCCATAAAACTGTAGAGTTCCAAATATTTATCAGAAGTTTTCATAACAGAAATTAATAAATAGAAGTTCAGAAATTCAATAAGGAATGAAATTTCACAAGCTGTTGAAAGGCCAGCAATGACAGATTTAATAATATTTTATAGGGCATCTGAAGTAAATTCGAGACTCTTCAATGACACTATGAAATGAAAATCACTTAACTGACTGTAGGCTTGAGACATGCTGTGATTCCAGGCTGGTATTACAGCACTCTTGTCGTCTTTGCTGGCATGACAATCCTGAGCTCCAGCTGGTAGTGCCAACACCTCGGGAAAGCATAGGAACCTCACAAAGAAAGTACTCGTAAGGTTCTGGGATAGACTTGAAGACACGATTGCAATTGAGATTACAGTGGCAGAAAAAAGCAAATGTTATGTGAGCAAGAATGGCAGATAATGTGGAGCATGTCTTACCTTTCAGTAGCAATCGCTATGTTCTCATCAATAACACTGTAAAATGAGACTATTGTAATAATTGCCTCACCATTACAGAGTTTTTTTGTCTCCATTTGTTTTTTGCTGTCATATGTAGTTGCTGACAGAATGTTAATAAACACTTTCTTGAACAGTTGCAGCACATCTGTCATTCCACTAGCTTGACTCATGAGTGGGACCACTAGATGCTACCACAATACAAGTAAGTAATTAAACAATCATGAAAAAAATAACACAGCAACTCACAGCAACCCTCTGATTAAGGCAATAGAGAGAGATGACTGGTCTACTCTGTAGATAAAAATCAGAACCCAGTCTCATTTTTTATCTTTGGACTTACCCACATGATGGCAATCTCTATCATTAACATACGGCAAGTTCTTCCCGCAAGCACTGCCAGTTTAACATATGGTTCATTTGCGCAATATACCAAAAATAAGATGAGAAAATCTGCTTGGCTTTCAATGAGGATATGAAACAGCCAGGAAATTTTCTGGCAAATAACTAACATTGCCTGTAAGCCCACAAAGTCAAACCAAACCCACTCTCTCCATTTGTAGCTGGATACTTAATATAAAGCTGAAAATGCCACGCAACTGATATTCTGCTGCCATTTCAGCCTTGAGGTAGAAGCTGGAGAAAGAAGGGGGGAAGGATAAAAAGGCCAACTACACACAGTCAGATAAGTCAAAAGAACTGAAACGGAACTTTATTATTTTTTTAAAAGTATTCTACAATAATGGCTCAGAATACCACCACAGCCTGCAGTGACAAGGCAGTACTCTGGGCTATGACTGTAGATTACTCTTGTATGCGTGTATATATATATATATATATATATATGTAAGTGCTTAAGAAAGGTTGAAACAGGGAAGTTCAAAATTTCTTAAGCATATTTAATAATTGTAATGTTTTCTGGATCTCTCATATTATAGCAGGATTTATCAAATGCAATGTAGTCACAGAAGTCTTGCATAAATACAAATATTAATACTTTGAATATCATATATGATATAAATTCTGCCTTACCTTTAAAAAAATCTCCAGATCATTCTGTGACCTGTGAGTCTTTCCTTTTCTTTCGCTGTAAGAGTTTTAAAATATATATATATATATATTTGCTATCATACATCAAAGTATATATGAATCCCATCATTTCTGATCTTTTTTCTGCAGACATGGTCTGAAACAAAATCACCAACAACTAAATCACAAGCTTCCTGGGTATCCTAGGAAAGCCAAGGAGGGTATTTCCTCCTTTTTGTGTGTGTTTCAATACTAGTATTTTTTTAAACTTTTAAGGACTCTTTGCAAACTAGAGGTCCATAAATCATTTAGAACAGTCTTCATAATCAAATGTACATACTTCGACATGCTTTTGTGAGGCAGTTAGTATCAAAATCCAGTAACATTTCTTACAGAACCATATGACTCTCTGCGATGCAGATATACATTTAATTTCTAAAAAGCCACAGTTCTTTTTCTACATCTGCTCTCATCAAATCCCCAGGATTCATTCATAAAACTGCTGCTGTTCCAAATGCTGATGCTGTTATCCCTGCTGTGGATTAAGATGTACATCCAGTCTAGTGCCATTGTCACATGGAAGATGGGTAAGTAGGAAAATATCCTCCCCAAATCCACAGATAGTCTTTTCATCTCTAAATCCTAATAATTTATGTCACCCAACAGTACAACGCAACGAAGACACGTCTCTGTGCAGGCTAATGGTCTTCCTCCATCAAAGGAATCTCTAAGGGAAAAAGAGGGATAGCATTGATTGTGATTGTAACTTCTCTTTATACTTCTGTAGAGTGTTAGTGTTAACAATTCTACAACAATAGAAATGGACATTGCAAACTCTGAACAAGACGTGCAGTCATACACTCATACGAAACCTGACCTAATACCACCCACATTTTCTAGAACAAGTTAGGCCTACAAAACATGAATGCAAACATCCTTTCTGCCACATCACTCACTGAAACACTATTCAGAGAAGGCAGGAAATTTTACTGGCATTTCTGTAATTTCTTTCTCCTCCTTCTAGCTGTCCTCTCCCCATTGTGATGCCATTAAAAGTCAGCTCCAATCCTGTGAAGCAGGAAGACTTCCTCCACCCAGACTTTCATTCACACAGAATTTAGGGCACTTCAGCTCTTTGCTTAGTGACTCTTGGTGACTGTGGAGAGCAGGATCAGAGCCACTCCTAGATATCTCCAAGGAAAGCTGGCTGGATTCCTAAACAGGCAGTTCAGCTTGCCATACGGTTCCATCAGACCTCAATGAAACAGCAATGCATGCTCTTGTTCAATTTAAAGCAGGCAACAATATACAGCAATCTTCCTTCTCATGCATGGTCCCGTGGGTGCATTCCCAACTCCCATGTCCATGGCTTAATGTCTACGTGCCTCAAAATGAACAGCCTGCTGTACACACAGACATGACGAGTTTGTTAATGAAGGCTGCTAGCTTTGGCTGATGATGAAACATGATTTGCTTCCCTTTTTGAGGACAGATTGCTGTTGCATGTTCTGGAAGCCATGGCATGTGAGGGACTTGGGAGCATAGGAGCTGAGGAGCAAATGAAGAGACCAAGGCAAGATGGTGGTTGGCTTTGCCGCTGTACACAGATGCTTGCTGACATCCCTGACTGCTGATATGGGTCTGGACAGAAACATTATGGCTTGGGATTTATATCCCTTGCACCACAGCTAGCAAGGACACAAAATGCTGGTCACAGAGCAGAGTGCTTGTGCGGTTAACAAATATCTAAATGAAGATGTGGACCAGAGCCAGGAGAAAGCAAAAGCAAGTTAACTGGGTTGATTCCTCCTCTGACAGTACAAACAAATGAAGGGTCCCGGTTACGGACTCACCTATTGCACCTATGCAAGACTCACCATCTGCAATATCGATCCGCGGATTTGTGGACGCAGCCCCCCCAGCAGTGCTACAGGATACGTCAGTTCGATCTGAACCGGGAAGTGCTGCCGCTTGACACACTGGGGATGGGTACAAGCTTTGGAGCAGTTCAGAGGAACCTGACCTACTGTCACAGGTCTCAAATTCGCTAGGCAGCATGTCTGTAATCCTGGGGCCGGGATAAGCAGGAGGATTCTGATCTTCAGTCTGCAAAATATGCCCCTGGTCTGTGGTAGCTGAGTATCCAGGTGCCAGAGCATTCAAGCCGCTGCTTACAGCTTCATCGTAGGAAGGTAGCATGACAGGAACGCCATCCACCACCACAAAGTCTGGGTCACCCATGGAGCCCTCCTGGTTGACTCTATGTCAAACACAGACGAGTTATCAAGAGAGCAGGAGTATGTCAGAAGCACCTTGGAGCAAGCACTGAACTAACCACAGCACTTTCTAGTCATGCAAAATGAAGCTCCAGGGTCATTAACATTCACAGAAGTGTTTGTTTCACTGGTTTGCAAAATTCCATTCAGGTTGACAGTCAGCTGGAGTCTGTTGCAATCAGAAAAATGAAACCAGGAATGTGAAGAGCAGATATGAGAAGGGAAGGAACACAGGTGCTTGGAAGAGATAAGAAGCACCTTTGCTGTGCTGTGCACAGTAGGTGTTGGGGATATAAGATCACAGACGTAGTTCACCAGTGAAAAGTGTCTGCATCCCTGGAAAGATGTGTGTTAGAGCACAAAAATATTGATGCCCCACGTAAACAGGCACTGAAATTGCTACTGGATGAGAGGGCCTTGCTGGCCAGATTTGGGGCCTCCTTCAGGTCTTACTTTCAAAGGACAAACTCTTCCTTAACCAGAATTAAGATGATTTATTTTTCAAATAAAACTTTTGTGTTAATTGAGAAGGTTTGTTAATCCAAAACAATGTGTTTAGTGGCCAATTAAATCACTGTATAGCCCTAGAAGGAGAGATTTGGTCACAGGTATCTTTAAAACATGAAAAAATGACAAGCAGCCATCTCAGTAAGCTAGATAAATATGGGCTATAAAGCACTTCATCGCTCAACCCATTATCCCAAGTACTTGCTTCGTTGTATGTGTAAATACACATATACTGCTCCCCACATAGTGTTTTATGCACACACATTCACACATATGAATGTACATGTTATTTATATAATCTGCGTGCTTTTATGTACACATATTTACTTAATATTAAAATTACCAAGTCCTTTTTGCTGTATTGGCATAGGGATGTGTTTACTGCCACAGATTTTTCACCTCTCCTTACCACACATGGTGAAATAAAGACATGAGAAAAAGGAAGTGCAGGAGAGAAGTCACACAGCCAAAGTACACAGCAAACTGAGCCGATAATTCTAAACCCTGATATAGTACTAGTTCTGCCTGAAACTCAGCCTGCCTGCCTTTGTTTTTCCAGCTGTAAAGTGATAATAGCAATAATAATCCCCACCTACCTGTCTCATGAGGAGTGCTGTGAGAATCAATGACAAATTCTCATAGCTGCATGGTGTTTTATGGAAATAAAGGAAGATGTAGGAGATGCTTGTGAATCATGGTGAAAATAATATCATGAAGGGAAAGCAAACTTTTAGTATAAATTTGTCCATAGAGAAATTCTTTCTTTACATAACTAAGTCTACAGTGGTTAAAAAATTAATTCCCTTGTCACCTGAAAATGAGGATTTAAAAATAGTGTGAGCTATTTTTACGTGCAGAAGTAGCATTATCAGTAGCAGGGCTGTTATTACTCCCAAAATTTTGTCTTATCTTAGTTGCAGAAAGACCTGCTGCTGGTTTCTGGGGGTGATCTTCTACACCAGTGGTTCAGAGATGTTTACACAGAGCAGCAGAAGGTATCTGCAAGGCTCATGAGCCACTGCGTCTTCTCAGTAAGGAGTGATGAACGTGAACACTGAATCCAGACCCTCAATGTTACAAAACAGCAACAACAAAAAAGACAAAAGAAAAAAAAAAAAAAGAAAATGGTACAAACCTTGGAAGGAAATGTGTCTTAAATTTGGTCTGGAACATCCTGGCTAAAATAACCAGCAGCAGTACTAATAAAACACTGGTAGCAGTAAATGCCACTATTTTCCATGTAGTCAGGAGGGTCTCCTGTGTATTTGGCCACGTTTGTTCTGCAACAAAAGGATAATGCAAGAGTTGTGCTTGACTACTACCACTGTTATTTGTATTCATTCTTTAACTAGATGCACAAGTGCCACTTGGGACAAGACAATCCTTAATATTTAGTTAACACAGAGGCTGGTCCTTGCTTTTTCCCCTGAACTCTTGTTATACATGCAATCATGACCTTAGCTTATACAAATATAGAAATAGTTGAATCATAGATTCATTTAGGTTGTAAATGTCTTCAACATCGAGTCCAGCCACTAATGTACTCTACCAAGCCCATCACTAACCCATGTTCTTAAGCTCCATAACTATACAACTTTTAAACACATCTAGGGATGGTGATACAACCCCCTCCCTGGGCAGCCTGTTCCAAGGCCTGATGACCCTTTCAATAAAGAAGTTCTTCCTAATGTCCAACCTAAACTTCCGCTGGTGCAGCTTGAGGCCATTTCCTCTTGTCCTGCTTGTGAGAAGGGACCAACATCCACCTCTCTACAACTTCATTTCACATAACTGACACAGAGATATGGTCTCTTCTCAGCCTCTTTTTCTCCAGAAAGTGTTAAAAAATATATTCAAAAAGCTAATAACAAATAGTTGAGGATCATTCAGGATCTTGCAAATGTACTACCTTTAATAACATGTCAAAATCAGCTTTTGTCATGTAAGTATGACACAGATGAGGTTCACTAGGCATTACAGACTGATGAATTTGGTCTAATAATGAGAGACTACAAGAGAAGAGGAGCAATGCTATTGGTCTTCCTTACCTGTTTTGACACAGTATACTTGGTAGGACGGGAACCACTCTCCATACTGGCAGGTGATATACTTGTAGTCATTGGTGAGGGTGTAGCCAGGATCACAGTAAAACTCCACCACTGTCCCATGGTTGTAGCGCTCACAAGGCCGCGGGTGGCAGATATAGTCTCCATGACTCACCATTGGAGGTAGTGGACAAACTTGGGCAAATAAACAAAGAGAAAAGGGAAAAAACATTACTGCCAGTAACCCACTGCTGGGTAGCTTCAGTGTGCTAAAATACACAGTGTATACTTCACACACCCTTTCAGGTTCCCTACAGTTTGTGGGTTGTCTCAGCAGTACCAGACCACTGCTGCCGGGAGGTTGCTTTAGGCTCTCACTGACACCAGTAAGCTCTGCTGTCACCTCCTTGTTTAAAGGCTTGAAAGATGGGGTCTGGGAAGCTTTCCATTCTCTGGGCAAGGGGAGGGTGAGAAGACAAAAGGGGATTCATAAGCCTATAAGATGGCACTGTGGGGATGGACAGGTAGAGTCAAAATAAGGAGAATACCCCTTATGAAGCATTTCAACAGCTATATCTTACTTTTTGAAAATAATTATTACCATAATTCAATGGTTACATGCACTAATTAAATTAATAACTATTCACTTAAAAGTAAGTTTGCTGTCAACTGCGCTGCAATAGATACACAGCACATCATGTTGCTCCAGCACTTAGAGTCCATACCACTGTCATATGATTAAGCTGAGCTTAAACACTACCAGTGCTATTCGTGTTTTGCTGTCTCTGAACAGCCTGACTGATCTCGGCAGGACCACTCGTGGAGTGAGCTCTTAAAGGTAACAGAGGCTGAGCCTGTGCTAATTAAGCACAGTGGTTTACATAAGGTTAGGTAAATAAGAGAGAAGTGCTGTATAAACATGGGGAACTTTTACAGGAGACCCTGAAATGAAACATTCTCTCACACGGCTGTGCAGATGAACTCCATGGAGAACCTAGGGAGCGCTCCCTAGGAAACAGCAGCCGGGAAAGCAGCTCACAAGCAGTATTTTCATAAGAGAGGAAACTTAAGTAACTGAGTGTTAGTTGATTACTATTTTTTAAATGATTATAGCGCAGAGGGAAAAAAGCCCTACGAAGCATAACGATGTCTCAAATGGCTGCATACTGACCCAAAAAAGGGCTTAAATTACTGCTTGGCTTGTTTTATTTCCCTTCAGAGCCAATAACTAACTGGCTCAGTGCCCCATCTACAGGCTGTTCCCTTCACTTCATGCGTCCCTCATGCAGGCGAGACCCCACTGCATTGATTTAAATAATGAAAATGCCATCTCTCAGAAGAAGGATCTTCCCAGAAATTACGATTCAGCTGCTTCTCGCTGTGAATCTTGTTACATGAATAATGCATTTCATAAAGAAATACGCAAGATATTAAATGAATCTTCAAGAGAGGCTGATTACAATATGCTGCAATGTCTATTTCCCATCCCCCGGAGACATGGTTTTGTTTGCATTTTCACTGGCAAGGCTTAATAATAACTTGAAATCAGAGTAAGTAATTCACATCCCAAATATTCTGCATACTTTCCAAAGTCTCTGGGCCCATAAGAAAGAGGAATGTTTTACTGGCAAGTCAAATCAAAACTGAAAACAGTTTTCTTTAGAATAGCGCAAAGATGTAAGACCGAAAGAGAAGAAAAACACCTTGGCTGTATCCATTGAAAGCAACAGCTCTGGCTGCCATAATGAAACCTGATGTATTTTTATTATCTATGCTTTGAGCATAAGAACAAAGGAAGACAGCAGTTTAAGCTTCTATGCAGCAGAGTTTTGCCAAGCTACAGCAGGAGATGTGTAGATGCCCAGTACTTTTCTAGCTCTGAGCAAGTAGAATGAACCTTATCACAAAGAATAGCACTTGGAGGAACAAATTTTCCTCTCCAGGATTATACCTGCTGCCTTATCCCTAACCTTGTAATGCCATGAAGAGCCAAAGCAGCTTGCCCCAGTTAGTGCCATAGCAATGTGGATCAGCTCAAGAACAACATATTTCCAGGCAGACTAAAAACAATAAACTGTAGGAAGAATCCAGATACAGAGCTGTCAGTCTGTTTACAAATGGAGATGTATTTTATGAACCCGAAAACAAGAGCATTGCTTCTTGTGTAGGACGTGTCGTCAGTGTTAAAAAGAAAGACACCCCTTCCACTGAGACCCTCTGCATTCCAAGGGAAATATTCATGTGTTGGTGCTGCTTGGAAATTTCTGCTAGCATTGCTTTAATGCACTGCTGAGAATTAGTTACAAAATAGAGTCACTTTCAGGCAGTCATACCTGCCAACAGCTTTTGTGTTAAATGCTTGTACAACCAGCGGATGCAATCAATGGAGCAGGTTTGGAAATGAGGACCTTTAGCTCAGCTGAAACCCAAAATTAACTTGCTTAGAGCTCTGGGCAGTTACTCACACATCTTGTCCCTTTCTCAGCTGACTCAATTCCCACAGCCATCTTGGCCTAAGATCCTTTAAAGTCAGGAAGCAGTCTGGCTTTTTATCATAGCAAAACAAGATTAAGAAAGACTAGAGGGATGCTGGACACTCTTGGTTCCCAGAGCCAGGAGATCTTTAGCACAGAGATCATTGTCTTACAGGGTAAGATCCTTTATGCTGGATGCCAGTGTTTGAATCTGGTTACATGGATTAAAGGGACCCGGTGGATAAAATATGGAGAAAAATTCATGGCAAACCTAAGCCCACTGAAGTATTCTAGGTAAGTTAAAATTTTAGCAATGCCAGTGATCAGCCCTAATTTTATTTGGAAATTACAGGCCATGGACTTCAGGTAAATGCATCAAACTCAATGAATAAAAGTAGCCACAAACTGATTAAAATAAAAGTGTCTCTGGCAAGTAGATTTTCACTGCCAAAGCCAACAGCAGTCTAAGTGATAAATAATCATAGAAGCCAGTGATTTTTACTTCAACAAGTTTTCAGAGCTTAAAAAGAAAGCCCTAGGTGCTGTTCTTAAATATGACACCAAATCTTTACCACCAGTAGCTCTCAACCTTGTAAAGATTTTGAGACTTTGAAGATGCACAAATAACAAGATGCAGCATGGATAATCCCATAACATCTCCTGACAATCAACATTTAAGAACCACTTACATGTGTCCTTAACTCTGGAGCTTGTCAGAGGCATGAATATAACTCAGACAGTGTATGCTGGTGCTTCTGCAACACCTGATCCTAGGTCTCTGGAGCAGTTTTTGTAGACCAATTTGCCAGACTGTAAGGGGACTTAATGGAACTTTACTGTTCAGCCTTCTCAGATGAAAAGTGGAATCATTCATCAGAAAGAAAGAAAGAACAGGTGTGTTCATATGGTAAACAAACACCTTCCATAAGCTGATGGCTCTCCTGTGAGATCAGCTATGAGCTTCCTGGTCTGACTGACTTCAGTGAAACATTAGCCCTCTCAGAAAAAGATTAAAACCTGGAAAATCAAACCTTGTGTTACAACCACTGTCACATACTGGATTGGAGCAGAAGCAAAGGCAACTCTGCCACATGGAGAATCCCTTCCAGTACAGCCTGCAGTGCCACAGCTGCATCCCTTGGAACAGGATCCCAGTGAGCTTGACACAAGCTGTGGGCACTAACTGCCCAGAAACTAGAGGAATAAATGGGGATCACATAGTAAATTCCTATCCATTACATAGAAGAAGCCTTTTAAGCTCTGCCCAGAGGATGCCGCAGTAATTCTGCACTGTTGACACCAGAACAGTTGGAGGGATGAAATAATTTTTGGCACTAGCATATTTCCAGTTAACATTGGTAGCACAGAATAAAGATGTCACATTGCTGTTTAAAAACCACTGGCAGACAGGTGACAGTGCAGTTACAGATATTTACAGTGCTCAAAACCTTTTTAGTCAGTCAGTTGAATGGTTCATTGGTTTAGTCTTTGGTCACTGTAAACGGGAGGTAAATTATTCAGGTTTTGCCCAGCTGGTGAACATGAGCCACAAAGTAAAATGAAATACAGAGCACTTACTTAAGAAAAGGGGTAGGAATAAGCAAGAAGCTTCTTTTCCACTTTCATTTTATTGCATACTAATTATTTTTTCTCCTAGCTACCAGTCTCCCTTTCCTGTAGAACATTAGTTGCTTGGTCCGCTGGGTTAGCAGAAAATTCTGGTGTAAGACTAGTCATTTTCTGTTTGACAGTGAAGGGCTGGGTTTGCGACATTTGCACCTAATCAAAACCAACACTTCTTCCAGACACAGCAGGAATGCTGCTCATTATGCAAAGAGTGAGAAAAGATTAAGATGAAGCTACATGATGAGAATGACACAAAAACCTGCCAGCTCCAACGTGCAGGGGAAACACTTGTGTACCTCATTAGACAGAAAAGAGAGAGGTGGACACATTGTCTGGCTTGTGCACAAACTGGAAGAGAACAGGAGCTTCTCCTCACTCTCAGTTGCTGTTCTCATTCATATCAGGACACCAGTTAATACCACAAACCTGGACACCTGTCATCTGGCTACCGCATTCCAACCAGCGTTCAATGTGAGCTGTGATTTAGTCCATGAAATCACAACTGCTTACATCCCAGCAGGTCTAACTCTTCCCACCTGAGGCATTACCAGATAGCTTTTGGGGCCTAAGGATTCTTTTCCATATCCTACCTTTGTACAAACACATGATTTGGCACATAGGATCTGAAATGTCTTTTTGTTTTTAGGATTCTTTGTGAAAATACTGTGCTAAGAAGACTTGGTGCCTTGGTTACTTCATTATCATCCTTCAGAATAAAGTAACTACTTAACCAAGAAGCCTTTCTCTCATATACCTCAACAATTCCCGTCCAGTACACCTGACAGAAAGGCTTTTTCCACAGGTATTAGCAGCACACGCATCACACTTTTTCTGCACAGTACAGAAGCCTAATTTCAAGCTCCTTGTCATCTCAAATAGATGTAAACCACATTTTAAGATAATCAGTATGGAGGGATATGGAACATCTCTAGGTCCTGTAACCAGGCGATGGAACACTGGTATTAGCATCTTTCACAGAGGTGTTTCTTAATAGGCATGAGTTTATAAAAATACAAAGAAAAAGAAAATAAATCAGTGTTCAAAAATGGAACTCTTAGTTGTGGCTTTTCAAACTCTATAGACACTATACTGTTTAAAGAATGTACCAATTTATTTGTTAGCCAAAAAGATCTCAAGACAAAAGCTGATAGACAAACCCTGGTATTACTAGTGTAGTATCAAATAGGGAAATGCCTGGGGGAAGGGAGAGTGGATGGCCAACGGGGAGAAGAGGAGGCAAAGGGAAATTATGTCTGCACTTTAACTATTAAAAATTATTTTTCTATTCCATACTTAGGTTTCAGTTTATAATAATAATTAAAATAAGTATTTTAATTCTAAAATATCAAAACAAAAATTGCCAGTAAATTGTCCAGTAGTGTAACCTCTTTTGACTCAATGACTCATACCCAGTTGAGAGCATGAAGAAGAAATCAAGAGGTTTGTAAAAGGAAGGAAGTTGCAAACCCATCTGCTTTAAAACAAGCCCTGTCAAAACATTTCAGTCAAACCAGCTACTTGACATGAATTTTCTTCTAATGACAGTCTTTCAAACTGTATACAGAGCAGGAAGCATTACTAGGGGAACTTCTCATTTATCATTAATATCAGCCTAACCATATTCTAACGATGCATTCCTTTATCAAATGGCACTGGCATTGTGCAGGGAGGCTTTGTACAAAAGTTTGAGGCCATTGAATTTATGTTTTGAAAGTGAACTCTTGCTTTGAAGAACTTCTATGATTATACATTAGCTGAGCAGAACAGCTGCACCAATCAAAATACAGAGTTTAGTGGAAACAACTGGGCACTGACACATAAAGTAACTCCTATTATGCTTGACAGTAAACATGACTTAGAGGAATGAGGATAGAAGACACTTATTTCTAACTCTGAAGATGCCAGCAAATTTCTGACTTGGAAGCCTACAGTAAGAATTATTACAATAATGTATTCTTGGCCAATAATTACAAATTCTTTCAATCTTAACTTTTATCCATTACTTCATCTCACAACGCCACTTACATATTTTCTACTGAAAAGACATCTAAGAGTTAAGCAACTTCTCAACAATTCAATGAGTCACTGTTCAAGCAGCTAAGACCTCATGGTTCCAAGCTTGCTCTACCCCCAAACAATCACCACTAGGTAATTCAGATTGTATCAGATACAATAGTGGGGTCAGCCTTTCATGTACATACAGTGAGAAGCACTGTTCAGCTTCTACAGGGTGTGAAATGAATGGAATAATTTTTTAATGAAAAGCTGCTTCATTGGCCTAGCTTTAACAAACACCATCTTGCTGAAAATTTCTATCAGTGATACCAGCTGTTTGAGCCTAAACGAAACAGTATAGACCTGGTCTCGAGCCTATTTTAATAATAGTTTAACAGTGGATTCCTAAATGAAAACAGAAGGTGATTTGCAAACACTTAGTGCATAAAGAGCTTCCTCATTATTTGAGTTACAAATTACAGCACCCATTTTGCTGTTCCAGTCAACTGAGCTCCTACAAAAGCAACACAGCAAATTCACATTCCTCCTTAGCAATCCTGCAGTTCCAAACACAGCAATGTGTGAAGCATTAATATTGCCAGTCTTTGGTTTCATGACAGAGATGGGATGGAACACACACTAAGTGATCTTTCTCCTATAAATTATAAGATTAACAGTGCAATTTTCATTTAAACTACAAAAAATTGATGGCGTTTGCAGAAATAGAGAGCAAGGAGTTCTTTTACCAAGAGGCCCATAACCATCTTTAAGGAAATATTTATAATCATTATTCACAGTTCTTGGCACACTATGGTCTCATTTACAGCAGGTCAATTTCGCTTTCTTCACCACTTTCTTCTAGGTTTGTTTCTTCCTTTTCTCATGAGTGGTTGACTTTATGATCACTAATGGTCTTTTTTATGACTGAGAAGTGGATGCAGGGGACTGCATAGGCACTTAACAGCAAAGAATCAGTGAGCTTCAAAATAAGTCAAGGCTTGAGTATTTGACAGGTGTCATGGGATAATACAGACCTGGGAAAGTTCTAAGTCTTTGGAGGTAGGATAAGGGGGGAAGACGGAGAGAGAGCTGTTGTGAAGCTGTGGAAAACTGTGAGATGAAAGCACCTGGCTGGGACATCTGAAGAAGCCAATGCTTACAGTGAGCTGGTCATATCAGTGTTTTAATGTTATTTTTATCCTTTCTTTAATAAATTCTATTCTTTGTTTATAGGCAAGGATCATGTGAGCCTGTGTGGCGTCACGCACATCAGTCAGCAGGGATTGACAGAGAAGGAATGCTGGAATAGATAAGCTGTACCCCAGGGCTGAGAAAATCAAGCCGTACTGCTTGGGAAAAGGAAAAGCACAAAGTCTCATCCCATTGGAGTGCTCCTAGGGGGAAAGAAAAGGCAGAAAACTAGCAAGTGAACTTAGCACTGTGACACCACAAAGCAGCTAATGCAGCTAGGAAGGCATAGAAGAGAATAATCTGTTATTTATATTTAGCTATCAAGTGGCTACCTAGACTGATTGGTGAAACTGACAGACTTAAATACTGGTTCTTATCTCTGGAAGTGAACACAGCAAATTTCCTTCTCAATACACAGATCTCTAGCTACATTTCCCTACATTTGTGGAAGATGCTCTCAGTAACCAAACTTAATGAATGTATCCATAAAGCAAAGAGATATTTGATTCCAAAGTAGCCAATATAGTGTGTTTTTCCTTTCTGAGGAGCTCTGCCAGATACAGCTAAAGATTAATATTAGAAAACAACCCTCAGGGAGAGATTTTGTCTGCTTTCCTCCATCTACCCTCAGCATATTTAAAGCAGCCTGGATAAAACACTACATGAATCTGGTAGCTAACACGAGACTTTAGGGCAGAAGTTACAGCTCCATCAAAAAGTTGGGATATCTGGCTGATTCTGGAAATGCTAAGGAGTTTCTGAAAGGTACATGGGTGACAGAGCAGGTGTAAACCAATGATTTACTGTGACAGTCCTGTGCATCAAGCAGAAACAGATGGCATAACCGGTTGTTCTGTTGCTTTCTTGAAAAACCATGAACAGTGGAAAAGGCAACTACTTCAATCAGAGCCAAAATCAAGGAAGATTTTTGCAAAGTGAAAAAAAATGTGTTCACTTAGAAATGTAATGGTATTTATCTTATCAACTTGGAGACTGTTCTCGAAAGCCCCCATCCCTTATAATGAGAGCAGCAAAAAGCCAGTGCTGTGAATTGTTCTGCCTCAAAATGTGGGTTGGTTGGTTGTGATTCCTTTTGCAATACACTTGCTGGAGTTAAGAGACTGGATGATTATGAAGCAGTACACCCACAGAAGAACAAGATTTATCTGCCTACTAGTTCATGCCACTGTGCTCTGTCTGAATCCAAGTCCTTTCTACATCTCTTCATGACTTTCTACATGTCTTCATGACAAGCAGCTCCATCAAGTGTTCAGGTTCAACACTCACACATTGGCTAGATGCATACAACTTTGCACTCCTCAGTGATGAAAGAATTAACTGACTATGATACAGAAACAGTACAGAACTACAGAATGGCTTTTCAAAAAGAAAGCTACTTTTTTAAACTTCTTCCTCATAACTTCTTTCATCCCCAGAGTGAAACACTACTAGGCCATTTCATCCTTTGGCCACCAGGCTCAAGGTGCCAGTGATGTAAAGGTGTTACCCAAGTGAAAATGCTTACAGATCTTGCTGGTTGCGCTATTTGAGCTTTCTGCTGGTTGTTGATCCTGAGTTGCAAGAAATATTGCTGCAGACAGTGAACACATTCTAAAACACTACTGTAGTCAAAGCTACTAAAACAAAGGCTATCAGTGCATCTTATGTTAGCATTAACTCAGTTAACTTGGATGACCTCCTTAGCAGTTGAGCAATATTTAATTTATTCTCCCTCCTGCCTGCAAGCTGAGTAGGTATAAACAGAACAGAATCCTGGTATCTACCTATCTTAATTTCTTAGTACCACACTGTTTCACAACTTGCTTGTATTGCTGCCCTCTGCTCCTTCTATAGGATTTTTAGCTGTTGGAGATCCGCTGCATCAATATTATCTTCCCTGAGGGTACACATCAGACTGTCATGTTGGAATTTATGTAAAGCCTTCTCAAAGTCAACAGAGAAACAGAGAGAAATCCATTCGTACCAATGTACAATATCTCAGGCTTAGGATTGCTGACAATATTCTGACTCTTGAACTGAGTACTGTCTGACTTGCATCTTTTTCTTGACGTTCTGTCAAGAACTTCAAATGCTTCAAGGGCATAGTTTATCAATCAGATAGCGTGGTGTCCATCACCGTCTTTGGCATTAGCAATTGTTGTATGAGAATAATGACTTTTGAAGTTTACCTTCAAAGAATCCTGTGTGTAATCTGTTAGAAAGACAAAGATACTTTATCTAGAAATATTAACTGCCTGATGGGGCAATTAATTACATTTCACATGTAATATCACCCTCCCCCAGTGCTCTTTCATGTTCATTACTTTCTAGATTCTACGTCAGAATTGTTAGACCCTGTATATGAGTGTCTGTCCCCAAGTTTATGACGAGAATTTTAAAGCTCTGTCCTGTATTCTCAACTCTATTTCCAAAATACTTCTTTATTTCTAGCAGATTTTGCTGGTTCTAATTTTTATATGACTAACCTATTTTTTATATGACTAACCTATTCTCCAGAAGTTTCCTGGTGTGCCAGTTAGGGTGCATACTGTTCCTTTGCATTTCTTCTGGTTTTATTGTGCAATTTTTGGAAAATCCCTTCCTTCTATCTTTCTTCAATAGTTTCTATAATTTGTATGTATACCAGAGTTCTGAAATGCCTTCAGTTTTCTTCTATTCTTTTTCTCTTTTCTACTCCTTGAATGTCCCCTTTGAAGTCTGTTCCTCACATTTGTTTTTAATTTTGAATCGTCCAACAGAAATTTGAAATATTTTCTGTTCACATTCTTTCAAGCTTCACTCAGCTGCAGAATCTGTTGATCCTAGCATGAAGAATGAAGTTTTGATATTGTATCTGATTTCCTGCAGGTTGGGCTTTCCTGTTCAGCTGGGATGATGCTGAAACTGGACATTCAGATAACAGGATCATGTCTGTCATTTGTAAATTCAGTCAGCCTGGTTTTCCTAATACTCTTAATCACAAAGCCAGGAATTCCCATTACACTACCTGTGCAACTATGTTCTAGCAATAGCACTATCATCAAACTTCTCTCGTTGCCTGTTTCCCCCCTCCCATTCTTTGTGGCAACTATTCTTTACATCCTGTTCAAGGTATTCCAAAGGGCATGGAAAATGAAGATACAATCCAGATGGGGAGGAGGGTAATGATACACAAATCACATTCCCTAAGTACAGCCAGTTTTGTTCCTTTGGGTTTTTTAAAATAAATTTCTCCACATTCTCTGTAATAATTTTTTTCACCTTAAAGTACCACATGATAAACATTTCCTAGCTCTACACATTTCACAGAGCTCAGTATGAGAAAGTTTTCAAGAGTTTACTCCTCGCCAATGTTTTTGGAAGCTATCTGACTTTACAGTTAGTGTTGATACCCTTTGTGGCATCTTCAATTGAAAGATTTTTCCACCAATCTTTTCTATATCTGATATTACAGAAGGCAATCACTGATGTGCAGCAATTTCTATGGATGGATCACTAATCCCAAATTGATAATTCAAAGCCCATAAATACTAATAGAAGCTTTTCTTAGATTTTTTATATATTCTCAGAGTTGTCTAGTAAGTACAAAAGTTTTTAAAACTCTACATAATTACGAAATTCCGCTAGGAAAAAAGTGTATTAAGAAAGTGAAAGATATAAACTGACACCTTAAAGGAGAAATAAATCTAGCATTAGGATGATTCATTTTATCCTCTAAATCACTGTAACATTTTCTAGCACTGGTGAAACACCATCATTTCATCTGCTCTCATTTGCAGATATAGCCGAACCATTTCAGCTGAGGCTTCCCAAATGATTCAGCTTGAGACAGGCACTCAGAAGTCAGTCCAAATGGTTTAACTTTGGCAAAGGTACAAGCATTTAAGAAAATAATTTCATATCAGTAAATACATGGCCATCTGAGCTGAAGGCATCCTTATTTGCCTGAGCTGTAACAACTTCCCTGATCAGAAGCAAACAGCTGTCTCTGCGAAACCACTGCGTAGCTCTGCAGTTCTGGCTGCACTTCAGTAGCAGGTAACTCAATTTTCATGCAATGTTGTGACAAAGCAACACTGATTTTAACTATCTGAAAAATCTTCTCTATTAGCAAAAATTAGTCTCTAAGTCTGGCAATATCTGGAATAAGATGGGATTGAGATCTGTGATGGGAGCTGAGTGGTTCCTGGACTAACTATTTATTTACATGAAGCTGCAGACCCTTTGTTCAGAATTTATATGGCCTAACTAAGAGGGGAAAATACCTCACAAGATTGACAGATAGTATTTGTGTGATTTAAGAAGTTCCTTCTGTGAAGGCTTCAAGAAGAACATCAAAATGAGAAAGCTGTGATCAGCATGCTGGCTTAGAATAGAAACTCAAAAATGGTTTAGCAGAGCTTCCTAAAACCCATTTAATTTTAATCATTACCATTTATAAAATACTGAGCTGGAAATGTCATTAGAACAAATTTTAAATTGATCATAGAAACAAATAAATGGAATTAATTTGTTATTGGCAGATTTCCTCTGTAAAAAATACTGCTTGGCAAGACAATCCCTCACATGTACAAGGAATGCTGAAAAATGAGCTTGACACTGGTATGTAAGGTGCAGAATAAGGGAGGGAGGCTCTGTCCACTAATTAAGACTAGTGGATTGTAACGAGATTGCTGGAGACTGGCAGTCCTTGCATAAATCACTTGAACAAACAGTTCCAAATGAGGGCATCTCAAACTGATTTATCCTATCTGGATTTACTGTTGAAGTTCACTGCACACCAGCTGAAGCATCCCTGAACAGAGGATTGTCAGGGGTGACCTTTTAGTGATGCTGCTCTCTTCTGTCCCAACAGAGGACGGGACAGCCCCAAACCTCAGGAAAACCTGCTCTTGCAAGTGTTATGCCTCACACTTCTGTTTCACAGATGGGATGCCAACATGAAATCATCATGGAAAGTTTCATCATTTTAAGGAGAGCAATAAGAAAACAATTAAAAGGGAAATTGAATCTAAATCAAAATTAATAAGGCCTCCCAGATGGCACTGACCCAGCATCTGGCACACACTGATCCCCTCCCACCACCCATCATCACAGTTGACTGGGGAAGAGAATCCAAGCAATATATATATATATGCAATAAAGCATTAGCACATGAGTTTGCTTTGATAGGAGCTCACCTGTATTAAGTGAGGGTAAGACACGACTTTGTCTGCTCGAGTTTCACTGTATTTTAATGTTCTGATCTTTCTAACCGAAGAATCATCATTTTTATCAACACAGTTACATTGTTTGGATTAAGCCTAACTGTGGCTTTCTGATTTTTAAATGTATTTTCCATGCTATAAACAACAACAAATAAACCTTCCAAAAATGGCATACATAGAGCTGATTTGGGAATAATCTTCTATGGTGTGCTAAAGAAGTAAAAATAATTATCCTGTTATGTCACTCCAAGATTGCAAAGGCTCTCCTTGTATTTTGGAACTTGAATAGTCAGTTAAAAATACGGATAATTTTACTTCTTTTGTGAAGCAAATCACTTTGTTGATGCTGTTGGCAAATTTTTGCACTTCTAGAATGCTTAGCATTTAGCCCAGTGACACAAGCATCACATAAGATTTCCTATAATTGCTTTCAGCCAAATTCTACATATAGATAACTTACTCACAGGCTTTAAATTGAGCAGAAATGTGGTATTTGAGGGGAATGAAATGCAGATGATGTTTTTAGATTCTGATGACTTCCTAGGATTCCTCATTCAAGATGCAGTATGTAGATGGAGGAAGGTAGTTCAACAGGGTTTTGACAGTGTGTGGAGCAATCTGCTTGGTATTTTCATTTTAAATATATGGGATGCAAATATAAATGCACTGAAAAAAAATCCCCATCCCAACCCTGCAGCTATAGTCACAGACTATTCTTTTTAGCTTGGTACAATTTACCTCTGTCATACTGAACAGATTTTATGTTCCTAATCAATATATTATCTCAGTCATTTTCATTGCAAATCCTTCTTTAAGGTTACATACTATGAGAGACAACTACTCAAGCATGCAGCATCATCTCAGAAGCCTTTTTCCAAACTTAACAATTCTACAAGCCTATGATCATGTAGCCCTGAATAACGTTTGCAGCTGGCATAGCACAAACGGAGATTTTCTATGGAGCACGTTTTTAGTTTCTCATGAAAATCTACCTGTCTCTATAGAAGTTCTCTCTGCAACACACATGCATATTCCATAATTCTATTTGTAATTCTATTAGAAAATCTGCATTTTAAGGACCAAGCAATCATTGTTAACACCTTCCCCTCTTGCACTTCAGACACCGAGAGCAAATGTTAGCTAGCAAGCACCGAGAGCTAAAGGTGACTACAGCAGTTCACGTGCCAGAAAACCAAGATAGACTCTGTGTGGCCTGTGGAAACATGACATATAGCAGAACCATAGTTAGAGCCCTGTGTTAAAATTGTATACAGCATACTGATTTTGTAAAGCCTGAAAGACAAACAAACAGTAAGACATTTACCTTCCACATCAAGGCACCTAGGTGGGCTATCTGACCAGATAAGGTTATACATGCACTCAAGGAACTTTGCCCCTTCTAGTTTATATCCAGGGAAGCATTGATAATACGCCACTGTTCCTATGGGGAAGGAGGACTCGAACTCAGATATGTTAATGTAACTATGAGGAAGAACCAGTGGCCTCAGGCAACCTGCAAATTAAGAAGAGGGAAGTATCTTTTATTATATGGTGCTTATCTCAGTCATCTTCACACATCTCAGTTACAATTCCTAAATTGAACAGTGTGATATTTTTCATCCTCTCAGCTATGAATGGCATGTCTGCACAATCTCCCTCAGATACACACACCTCAGTATTGCATTTCAATCCCTTTCACTGTCCAGCCCACACGCTTTGTTAGTGTGGGTTCACTCTCAGCAAATGCAGGACATGATTACTGAAAATTACAGTGTTTTGTTTTACAGACATTCACTGTTTTAGCAGAAGACAATTTCTTTTTGAGGCAGAATCTTTAATAAATAAAGATTGCAAATTATATAAACCATGAGTTTTATTCCCCCTCCTAAAGCTAATGGGCACATAAACCATCTTGAATATTGAAACTACTCCTGTGACAAAATGCACACAAGTGTAAAAGACTTGCAGACAGAATTAACGATTCTGAAATTCCATTTTGAGAACGTCTAAAGGGACATGACTTCCTATGATAAATGCTGAACAAGGACTCAAATTAGGTTATCAAAAAGTTAAGGCACCTGTTATCTCCAGAAATTGCAAATTTAGTCAGAGTCTATGTTCTGCTTCTGGAATTACTTCTGAGGGATTTGTACCACGTATGGTACTGAGCTGTGACAGTTAAATGGTCACCAGCCATATGCAGTGCAAGAGCAAGCTCTGAATTGGACAGGTGACAAGACTTTATAAGATGTTGTTTCTGTACATTCAGAGTCTACTTTGAGCTTGTATTTAGATAAGAGTTTGTGCTAGAGAAAAATAATTCCTTGTAGCCTTAGAACTGACCCTCTGGGTACTGCTTAATACAGTTTAATTTTTTTAATTTGCAACAGTTTTGAGAAAAGATGATTAGTAATCAGGGAATGGAAAAATGATAATAAAGTTATGAGACTAACAGGAGCTGCATTATGGAAATCCATAAACAGGTCTCTTGCCACTGCTAGGCATCTGTGAAAGATGTTCATAGGACTGTTGTAATTTTAAGCCTAAGGGAGAAACTAAAATCCATCTGAGAACTTCTGGTAAGATAGTAGCATCGAAAAGAAAAGGTCTCAGCAGCACTTCAAATGCCTATTTCCTTATATTCTTTTGAGGGAAAGAGGCAAAAGCAAAAGAAGATAGCAGAAAAAGCCTTGAAAGCTTTAACAGCACATGGTACTACCAGAGCAATGCTGCTTTACTAGCTGGTTCCCTCCTTGCTCAAAGCTTCAAGCATCCTTTCTACTGGCTATGCTCATTCCCCTGATCAAGTATGCCTCACACACAGCACACCGGCTCCTGCAAACTGAGCAGCCCACTGAGCAGAACAATATATGCAGCCTGCAGTGGGACAGAAAGAGCACGGACTGCCCAAGCAAGACAAAGCTTACTCTTCTCTGAGCTGCATCAGGGAAAATTTTGTCCTGCTGGCTTGGAATTTTAATATGCCATGGGCTCCTTGTAATGCAGGACAGAGATTTACTTGAATTTGCATGAGACCCAAGTGCTTGTGAAAATCCCTAGGTCTTCAAACATGTCAAGCTGCGTGAAAACTTCATTTTGGCATATTTTTGTGAAAATTTCAGATCAGTAATTATCATCTCATGGCAAAAAGAGTTTGAGGTTGGATTCTTACACACTCTACAATGCTTTCCTCTGCTCTGGCAGAAAAAAAAGGCAGCTTAGCATCATGAGACTCCTCTGCCTGTTGTAATCAAAGGGACAAAGAAATGTAGTTGACAGCCTACCTAGTGCAAGTAGACAAATGCCTTTAATATTGCTGGTGCTTAGACATAGCAACAGAGGAAAGCTGGGAGGCAATTTTGGAACAGTTTTATAGAATTCAGCAAAATGTGCTGGGTACTTGAATCTGAATTGCCCGTCCTCTACCTGTCTGGCAGTTACAACACTTGGCTCTCTTAACTTTTATTAGTACTGCTTTCATTTTGAAAAATACTGAGTACCAGCAATTGATTGTGTTTCCCAACATAAACATAGGAACAGAAGAAAGCAACAAGCCAAGGGGTACTTCTGTTTGCCTTGTTAATTCTAGTTGTCACAAAATTTCTACTTGGATCTTTGGCAAATATAGAACCTGCAAATTAATCTTTTGGGTATTCATCTGACCTAACTGCAGGAGTTGTGTTCTATCTTAATTAGATGTGAGGTATAATGAAACTGAAAAATGAGCTCTGTACCTCATATGCCATGCATTATGCTGCTGCTGACAAGATACCTCAATATTAGTATTCACTTCCTCATGGGCTTGTGAAATCTTCCCTTTTCTTTCAGCCCTATACAAATATAATGTGTGAATCTAAAACACCAAGCTAGCTCTATAATGTGCCTAAAGTTCTACATGCTTGTGCCATAGACTAGAATAATACCCTGAGGAACAGTTTGATGTGTTCCAAATCAAGACTCCTAACCTTGGTGACCCATACAAACTAAGCTCCTGTAGCTTCTGACATTGATGCCCATCAATCTCATTACTTCACAGCAGAATCACCCTGATTCCTGTGTCCCAACCTGCCACCATCACTCCTGTGAAGTGTTCCAGCTCCCCTGCCTGCCCTGACTGTGCAAATTGATGTGATGGAGTAATTAACTGTTAGAGAGAACTGTCAGCTTTGGGAGATGACAGATGGGTTTGAGGAAAGTTAATTTTAACCCAGTCTTCTCCTTAGCACAGCACACAGTTAAAATCTCTCAGCACTGTTCAATTGGTCAGGCTTGTTACCAACGCACAAATAGGTTAAAAACAACTCAATTGTACAACAGCAGCCCAGAGTTACTGAAATGCAGTTCACTGAAGCTGGCTTACCCCCAGCTATTTCCCACAGTCTGAGACAAGATGGAATCCCATGCTGCTTGTACTGCTGGTTCTACAGCTAATGACTGTTCTGGCCAAAATCATTCCTGGTCACACCCTTTAATTTTCAATCAATACCTATGAGTTTAATGGACTGTGAACCTGATTAACAACTCTGCTGAATTCTCTAATAGAGCAAGTCTCAGTCCCTCTCCTCTCCTCCTATCTACAGCAGAAGGCAAAGAAAGGTAAATTGCAGTCAGAAGCTCAAATCCTTCCAGAAACCAATAGGTGCAAAAATGCCAGTTGCCCATGAAGACTTTTCTGGACTTCTGACTGATTCAATCCTGATTATTTTTTAAACTGCATTGTGTCTGTGTCAGATTTTAGAGTAGCAAATGCAAAACAGTGTTTACAGTAGTATTTTAAGTAAGGATAGTGGCATCTTTCCTGCAGTGAGCAACAGGGAAAAGAAATAAAACCTTAGCAGCAGCACTATTCAAATACAGTACAGTGGGACTTATCAGATGACTAACAATCTCACAGCTGTAGAAAAACATACTGGCAAACTATCACAAAGTGCATAAGCTACAGAACAGGACGTGCTGGTGTACTAAACCTTGACAAATGGGCAGATTATCCCATGTTCCATCGTCTTGACATATTGAAACCATGTTGTCTAAGTCAGGGTAACGGATCTGGAATCCTTCATGACAGCTGATTATTAACTTATCGCCCGTCCTGTATGTCTTGTTATGAATCTCTGCATCTTCAACATGTGGAACAAGGCAATCTGTGACTTTATGAGAAAAAGAAATAGTAACTTCATTAAAAAAATAAACATGGCTAGCTATTCAATAATCAAGCTCTTAAGCAAAAGTTATCAGTTGATTTAAGTACCCTTCTTAAATCTTTTGAAAAACATGTGCATTTCAGGAAATATTCCGTTTCCTGGGTTAACCATTGGTTACAAAGTCTATAGCACAGAAGTGGTAGAAGCTGACAAGTATCCAAGGGTTCATTCCCCTGGATGTTTTTAATCAAACAAAACTAAGAGCATTTAGGAAGACTGTTTTTAATCTCGTCCCTCTGTTCATCTTGTGTGCAAATTATACCACACAGCCTGGCCATCTCAAAGGCCCCTCTGAAGGCAGACTCTTGGACAGTGCTAAGGACAGGACAAAATACAATAGCAAATACAGATATGGCACAAGAAACACAGAAAAACTACAGTTTTAGCAGAGAGACAGATGAAAACCAGGTATATAAGAGTTTATCCAGTGCCCTTCCACAAGGTTCATTATAAGAATATCTTCTTTTTAATCTCATTTATTCTGTTTGTAATCTGATAATTCTATGTACCTGAATTCATATGCCTTTAGAGACTGTGATTTTTATAGCACTTAGCAGCATCTCAAGAGCTTGTGGAAGACTCTCAAGAAGGGAAATGACTGCAAGGCTCTAATGGTATCTAGCCATGGGCTGTCACCTGTCCATTATTGGCACTGGACAGCCTTGTATCTCTGTACAGACCAGTGCCAGGGTAACCAAAATATAAAATAAAACCCAGAAGACTACAGAATGAAAGATTTTGTGCAAAGTGGGAGAAAAGGCTGAGACAGGGCACAAACCCCTTTGGCAATACTGATTAATTAAGACACAAGCCAAAAAGATATGAAGGAATAATCGAGGCAACTCAAAGTTCATCCACCTAATAAATGCAAAGTGAGATTAAACAGAAGAGAGGAAAAAATTAAATACTGGGAAAATGTAATCAGAATGATTCTTTTTGTCTGCCAGCAATCAATCCATGACACAGATGGTGATAAAAGTTTCCAGGCATTAAAGCCACAAATTATTTCAAATAAAAGCAAGACAGTTAAAATATTACAAACCTGCTTTATGCTGGTTTTTTCCTATTATTGCTACCACCAGAGACAAATTATCTTCATTTAGGAATGCACTATTTATTGTTGAAAAAAAATAATTTTCTGATGTCCCTTGAGATTATAAAAAGAACATGAAAGAGAAAGTTTCTGCCATTTTCACAGGTAACTCTTGCTAAAGAGGAACCAGCAACTCTAATTTTGTAGTTAGCAATTACTTGGCAGAGGGAATGAAGCTCTATCAACACTTTGCTTAGAAGCAAACTAGAAGTGACGTAAGCTGTCCTTTAGCATAGCACACTGCCTACATTCAGCCCATATCCAGAAATAAACGATAGTAGTTGCTCTATCATCTGATGACCCCTCCTGAACAGAGAAGGGGGATTGGGACAAGGTGGGAAGACCTGTGAGTTTGAATTAAAACAGGTTTAATGGAATGGCCAAATGAACTAATATAAACCATACAAAGTTACACACAGGCCAGTCATTGTCCAGTTGGTCACAGTAAACAGAAAGGCAGTCCTTGGGAGCAGAAAGGTAAGGCAAATCACTCTAGGAATGGCAAGAAATAAGATCACAAGGAGCCCCTCTCCCCTTTAACCTTCTCCCTTTATACTGAATGTGACATTATGAGAAGGGACATACCTGTGAGCCGACTTAGGAACTTGCCCTGGCTTTTGCCTCTCTTTTTGCTTAAGCTCCTGGCTGATCTGGAACCACTAACCGCCTGCAAACCATGGCTGGTCCATGATTCTGTCCCAGCAAAACCAGGACAGACATGCAAACTACTACGAGCAGATGTATTCCTTAACTTAGGCAAATTAGGGGGATCCATTACTCTGAGATTCCTTCACTATGTTTGACTAATACAAGGTGGAAGAGCATTATTTCCCCAGATAAAACAGATTGTCCTTTGTATCTTCCTGTTATAGAGATGTTTTCTAAAGGACATTATACTTAGCTGTCTTCTAGTGTGGGATCCAGACATATTATTAGCCAAAAATTTGCCCATTCCTTTTAGCTCCTTTCCTGCAGCTGCAGGCACCTGCTCCTGTGCCTCTAACAGGAAGGGCTGGCAGCTGCTCTGAGAACGTGCAGTAAGGTGTTTTATTAGAATGTATTTGTTTATAAATACCCAAGTATTTATAAACAAATAATGGATGTATACCCATTATTGGTTTATAAATAACCAAGTATTTATAAACAAATAAGGTTGCATACCCTGACAGGAGGTTACAAAATGCACTGGGATGAGGATGCAGACACCACCTTCAAACACTGAGCAGTGCTCTGTCTCTCTCTCTGGCAAGCCAATTAGCAAAGGAGAGAGCAGAGGACGCCTCATAAGAAATGCCTGATGATAAGCTTTGGATGCTGCCATGAAAAGGCTGCCCTGGGTACCCCCGAGAATGGGATGAGATGAATGGAGATCCTGCTCCACAGCCACACAGGAGGAAGCTGGAGATGAATGCTGAGAGATGCTGTCAGTGAACAGCTCACTCTCTGAGTAACAGCTTTCTGTTGCTAAACAAATGAAAGAGATGTGTGTACATACAGTCCAGTAAAATATGAGATTTCACTTTCAAAGCAAGGGAATCTGATTCTGTAACAATGATCTATTACAGCAACTTTGTTCCCATTATTGCAAGTAACAACTATAGATCGAATCACTGTAATCACCTAGACGCTGGCAGAGAATGGCGATAAGTTGCTCACTGCATCATCCTTTGTCTGCCACATCCTGACTGACTTTGATAACAGGTCTATTACAAACCCTGTCTAAATGAGAGACCAATGGACTACAGTATTACAGATCTTTTCCCTGATGCCTTGCAAACAAATGTTTTCCCACTGGCTGATTTTGTATTGCTTAGTATTCAGTCAGGCATAAACTGCAGTAGAAGCTGGTCTGTAAACAACTGGATTAACTGGCACAAACTCCACTCGGAAAAACTGAGAATAAGTGGTTGGATTTTAAAATGTCCTGTTCAAGAAAATAAACTGCTTTATTCTAAGTATTTCGCAGCAAATTCACACAAGCTGCTGAACCATTTAAGGGAATACACGATTGTTAACCAGCATGGAGCAGCAATGGCTATGACTTACACTCCCTTCTGGCAATGGTACATGATCTGCCTTGTGAATACTCAAATGGATCAGCCAAAAGGATGCCCTAGTTAGGAGCAAATTTATCTTGCAGAGACACAAAAAGGTGGGGTGCAAGCCTGACAGCCTGCTGGGTGCACAGGCTCCTCTTGACCCAACTTCCATGAGGATGCAGCTTTGTATCTCAGGAGTTTTTGTCTTTAGCAAACCAAGCACGTTCCCTGTCCCAAGAAGATGGAAGAGTAGGACTGTTAAACACTACAGCTACAGTGCTTTACATGTGCAAACCTTGCACATCTCTCAGTACTGCTTCTTCTAGCCCATGAGGAAGGAGAAATCCTCTACATCCTCTCAAGAGCACCTTGACCATAAAGGCAAATCAGAAGGCAGGCATGACCTAGACTTGCTAGAGCTAGCCATGCCATCCATGGGTACTGACTGGCTTGGTATGGCTTCTGTCTGTACAGGTGAACTCCTACCCTCCAAAAATTGTCCCTGGTCCACACTGTTCCAGAAAGTGCTTGTAGAAATTGCGTAGGGAGTACTACTTGACATTGGCCAAAGCCATGTCGGGGACCTTTCTACCACTGCAACAGTATATGAAGTTGCAGAGCAGTGCCCTGGCCATGGCCTGGCCTCTTGTGTTTACTAGTCTGTATATAAACTTAAATGCAGAGGTCCAGTGCTCTGGAAGTAGCCTCCACCACATTTAGCCACAGCATTGACAGGCTGGAATGGGGAACAACAGGAAGGACAAAAAGCACATCATGAAGGATAGCTTGAGTGCAGGAAGAGCTCATCTAGATCCTGTCCTCTTGAAAGCAAACATTTAAAACCAATATTGTCTAGGATTTTTTACTAGTGTTCAATCCATAGTTCTGTGCTAGTGGATAGTCCTGTGAGTTGCAAGTCTATCTGAGTGTTGATTAAACAACACTTTATTGTCTTTGTTTGTATTACAACAATGCACAGTGCCTTCGCCTAAGACCTGTGTCCTTTGTCCTAAGCACAGGATGCAAACAACACATAGTGCTTGTAACCAGATTAAAAATCAGCAAACAGTAGACAAGACAAAGAGAAGATGGAGAAATAAAAACATTGCTATCATCCCACAGATTCAAGGACAAAAGCAAATAGAAATGCCTGCTAAATGTCATACAGAAAAACTGTAGCCTAGCTATGTAGTAGTCCTCTACATTCACTGCAGGTTTATCATCCCTGCCAGTGGGAGAATGAGGCACTTCAGGACATCTTGAAGGCAACTGCCTGCAGAAGCACTAGGAGAGAAAGGGACAGCTCCTCGCTTTTTTGCCATCTCTATGCAGACTGTAAATTTAGATTCAATCTCATAGAAAGTGGTAGTATTTGTTCCAAGTAGGGCAACAACCTCAGAAGGCACATTATCACAGTGGGAGAAGATTAGATTAAAGTGTGAACACCATGACATATTGCTCTGAAACAGTAGATATGAAATTCCAGCCTTAGAACTTTGGTATTTATGTGTGTATTACAATTGATGGAAGCTACAGTCACAACATGCTGTAGATCAACACGAGAACACAACTCGTAGCTCACAGGGTTTTGACAGGACATTTATTGGGCACCTAGTCATGCAGCTGCATTCATGTACTGGCACTTAAAATCTCCTGCCTCTTAACAAGAATGACAGACCTATAAAATCAAATGGATTGGATGAAGAGCTCCAGGCAAATGTAATTCCCAATTTCATTCTCAAATAGGTTTATATCCTTAGGTAAAGAGTGTTTATTTGTGATTAGAGATTGTTCTAGTAAACATATAACAACAATTAAATGCACATTACATATACACATAAAATTATATGCAACCATTCTTCAATGAATCCAAACTCTTGAGAGTGAATTTAAATGGACTCTGAAGTACTGAGTATTTCTACTGTTCAAGCTCAGCTGGCAATGCCTGAAATTTACACATACTGGGATGAGGGGCACATATAGCATACCATAACATATGTGGCAGTCAGCCCCTGCCTGAAACGGTTAAATGCAATATAATAATTTTATGCATAATAATATTATGCCTTCTGATAGCTAATGATGAATGGGTAAATGTTAACCTTATGTCTCCAGCATTTGCTACAAATTTAAAATTGTTTTTATATGGCATTATAGAATTTCTGTAATGAGGACTTTCATGTGTGTCATTCGACAACTGAGGATTACAAACCCTCTTATAATTCCTCCCTGACTGTTCTTCAGATGTATCACATTCCTACAGAGCCCACCACCCCGTCATGCCCTTCTTCCATGATTCTGCTCCCAAAGGATCACTCTAAAAATCACTAAAGCAAAGGCTTAGGTCTCATGGATTTCCACTGAACATTTGCTTAATAGTTCTTCTGAAGTTGTCATTGCCATGTGCACCTGAAGGAAGAATTAATTCTGTCATCTCATTTTTTTCCTATTGCTAAATACCAAGATCGTTTTAATAATATCTGAGGTATTGTTATACTGTTAATTAGGAACGTACTTAAGGACTTGCCTCACTAAATCTTAAATCAGAGTCCTACTCCTCAGTCCAAATAATAAAAAGCGTTTTGTCGATGTCTAACTTAGAGCACAGAACTTTAACGAGACTAATCACATAATTACAGTTATGCTCAAGCTTAAGTGCTTTGCTTGATCAGAGCATTGGCTAGCAATCCTTTCTAAGTGTTCTGTACTGTAAAATAATGATTATCTCTAAGCAACTGTTGTCACATCATCTATCACATTCTCATCTTCCAATTTCTTTCTTTTTCACAAACACTCAAGTGTTGATCACACTGACATCAGTGGCAGCTTTGCTGTTGATGACATTGTGATCAGAAACTTCCCCACAGATTTCCACTGGATGGGGGTGCCTGCAAAGAGTTTTGAGTATTTAGTAAAACAGGTTAATGCTTATCTTAACTGCTGCAGTGGAAGACACAGGGACAACTTCAATCATACACATCAAAATTCCTAGAAGCTACTTGTATTGGTAAAGAAAATCTGGTAGTTCAGATACCCGGTTTAGACACATGCTGCTTCACTCCACAGGTGTTTACTCTTAAATAACCATGAGATGAGAGACAAGGGCATTTATAAAAGGTGGCTGTAACAGGAGAGGACATGATTTTCATGCATAGATTTTTAAATGCATCAGGCTGTTTCTTAAGCTGGCCCACATCTCCATTATGACCAGGTGTTATTTGCCACCTTTATGTTCTACACATCAGCCCTCACCTCAGTGCTCACCATGAGACAACTCATGCCTGTGCCCCTGATGGCTCTGTAGCTTGTGACTTTATGTTTCCAGAAGGCCAGATTTTATCAAGAGCTGTCCTGCTGACAGGGCAAGTACGCAAGTACCTGAAAGGGCATGGCCTTCTTACTGCTTTCCAGTAGCCCATGCACAGCTTTCACACAGACCACTTTAGGATTGTTCCTTCCACGTTTATCTCCTGAGCATGCTCTTGTTGTGGCATGCTCTGTCATGCACACTGGTCCTGGCACAGGATTCTCACACCCACCCATCAGCACAAACAAGTATTTGCAGTTTTTATACTTGATGTGTGACACATCTCGTGTGTTTGTGAGGCTTCAACTACTTCTGAATGAAGTCCATTTGCTTCATTTTAAATTATGGGAAGCATCTTGAAATAGAATCTATCCTGCTCCACCTTGAAGACAAGGCAAGAGGTGATGGATTCAGTGGAGAAGTCACAAAAATGTACGCACTTGATTCAACTAACATGTTTTATGTCTGTTAATAGTTCTGTTGACTAAAAAACCCCAAACAACAAAGAGAACAAGCTGTAGCTTTAATATGTTTGGTGAAATAGGTAGTTTGAGCTGGTTGAATGTATTTTGGCCATTATATACATTTGCAAATTAATGACGCAATCTATCTAAGTACTAGAAGAATAAAATGATTTAATGTCCCAGTTATTTAAAACCAAATATATTTTCAAAATGACAGTATGATAAAAATAGTTTTCTGCCATAACAGCCTGAATAATTTCAAAGTAAACTTCTACTGCAACTTTAAATTTCTTTAGTCCACATGTATTATATTTTCCTACTTTTCTGTACACAAAAATCCTTAAAACTCCTGATTAGCAGACACAGTAGCAGTGTATTTTCCTAGTGAAACACTGCAGAAAGGAGTACTAAGTTGGCAGCTGTGGTAAATAGTTATGACTGGTTAACTTATATTGGAGGTTGTTTTTTCTATCTGCATCCATCTGTAACTAGTTAAAAGGAGAAATGCATTATCTTTTGTTTCTTCAGAGCTCATTATATCCCTCTCAACACGTGTGCACACACACATAACTCATCACAGTATAAATTTCACTGACAAATGGGGATTATAGGTAGGATGGACAGGAAACTAATATATGCATCAAATAAGACACAGTGAAACGGATACTAGTCTTGTGTTCTTTGCTGAGACACACAGACATGGTACATGGACAAGCAAGACAATGGTGGACTGCTTTAAAAAAATGGACTTACCTTCTTGTAGGCACACAGGTTTATCACTTGGTTTCCAACTCAGGGAGCCATTAAAGTGTCTCACACAAAGTTTTTTTGAAGTACCATTAAGCCTGTATCCCTCCTGGCAATGAAACCGGACTACCACACTTTCAAAGAAAACACCAGCACTGGGTGTCTTGTATCCATGTTCAGGAGCTCCAGGATCCGCACAAGCATGTAGGTCATCGAATCCTATGTCAGACAAAAATACAATTACACTGCAGTCATTTACTCCCCATGCAACCATAGTTGTGCTTTTTCTAGTTTTTTTTCATTTGACATTTAATTTTCGTGGGTCCTCTTATCTTCCATTAATGACCACTAGCAACTCTACTTTGGAACTGGGTACTCCAGACACGGGAGAGGACCAACCTCCAGCTACAGCAGAAATACTCAGGTGACAGAAGTACTCCTGCTTTGTCAGAAAACTAAGTCAACTACTCTCCTCGGCAGCTGACCTGGATAAAGCACTTCACCTACCCAACCAGTGGGAACTGCACATTACTGTATCTGTAATTACTCTTGGGGACTGTGGGATTTTGGAGGTCACTGGAAAAAATATGAAGTGCCAGCAGCTGAAAGGAAGAGGAAATAACGGAAAGAGCATGAAACCTAATTGCCATCCTAAGAAATAAGAACTAAGGCAGAAGATGAAACACTGTGTGCTGGGAGATTTTGAGCTGGGAGGGGGCTCTGTTGGAGGAAAAAGGAACACTGTGATATTTGGTGTATGAGATCCCCCTTAAAACCCTGTGATGGGGGTGTTGCATTACTGCACTGATGCCAGAAGTGTGTTTGCAAAGCCCTTTACTCCCACAAAATTAACTGTAAAATAACAAACAAACGCCCAACAGTAGCAATCATAAAATGTGACTGTTTATCACTTCATCAAACAAATTTCAATGTCATTTGCATAGACCAGAGCTTTTTTTACCGCAAAGCAACGAAGGCTTAGTGCAGCACTGAACAAGCACTGCATACTGAAAGAGCAAATAGCTTTGCAACAGGACCAGCAGGGGGGCAATTAATGCCAGTGGGTGGGATGCCTGGAAAATTTGAAAATCATGGTATTGTAGCTTTAATGTTTCAGTTTTAAAGAAAGAGTGTCAGAGAGCCCCAGCTACTTCCTGCATGATAAGGATGAAGTGCCTCCGTAACACAGTGAAGAGAGAAGATATTACAGTAGAAGACATTTGAAAATGAATGCCCATTTTCTGAGGCCAAATCATCCCCCCCAGCAAAGGGCTCAGTCTGATGCTGTGGCAGCCAGATGGCGAGCACTGAAGGTGGTAAAGGGCTTTTGCATTTGTACACTGAGTTTGTACCTTCATTCCCCTGGGTGAAGGCTGCCAGTGGAGCTGCAATGCAGCACACTGTGCTCATGTCCAACTACCTGCCCCTGCTAGCACGTGCAGGGCACACTGTGGGGTCACCATGGAGGATTCTGTACACAGCTGATTTTATGAGAGCTCTGGGCATTACGCTGAACTCTCCTACCAAGCTACAATTTGCAGAAGGTTACCTGATGGCTAGGCCCCAGCCTGAATAACTACATACCACCCATGCTGAAGAGAGTCATCACCTACACCTGGCCTGTGCCCCTCTGCAGTGCTCCAATACCCAGGACACTTCACCTACAACATATTTCACTGGTGTCTTCTCCCTTTGCACTGCTGAAGAAGCAGAAGAGCAGCAGAGCATTTGCTCTTATACAGTTTCACTCCTTCAAACAGTTAATTTTATTGTGAGAACTGAAGGGTCAGTACAATAGCCAAGCTAAATGACTCTCCTGAACTTCACGTCCACTCATCTGCCCACTCATCTCAAGACCTCCAGTGCAAATTGCCCAAGACTCTATAATTTGCTAAAATGATGAACAAGGAGAAACACAGTCATTATGTTCGTAGGATTACACACTGTAGGCGATACTAACAGCAGAGCAGGGCTGTCCACTGGTGATTAAAAAGAATCTTCCTACAGTCCAGGCAGCAAACCCAGTCTTCAATAAAGGTAGTGATGATCTTATTTATTTTTCAGTAACAAAGGGATAACATGACATTTAGTTCAATTTTGTTACTCCAGTAACCTCAGAATTTACAGTCAGGCAAGGAATATTATAACCCAGCTCAAACCATGTTTCCTTTCTTATTAGCTGTGCCAGGGAAAAGTATACAACTGCTTACCACTGTGCCTCTGCAACAACAGAAAAGAGAAAGGTGCTGAGGTCACATACAACTTGCCTAGTAAAAAAGATGAGCCACACTCCTTTCTCGGTTTTCATTAAGTCAAATATGCAAAATCAGAGGTTTTGGGACTGTCAGCACAGAACCCAACACAGGAGACAAGAATGTTTTTATCCACTGGTGCAGCCTGATTCTGTGACCCCACTGCTACTTCTCTAGCGACCTTTCACAAGCAAAGATTTTCATTCCTCTGAGGGGTCATTTTGCAGTAAATTGGTCTCAGGTTCAGTTTTTCGAGTGCAGTTTCTGTACAGACAACACTACCCCCAGAAGACATTCCCAAGGAGGAACTAGAACATGAATGGAAAAACTGAACTAGCCTCTAGTTTCTATAAACCCAGTATCCAGCTGTTACTGAATATGAGATGACACATGGAATCAGCACAGAATCACTGCTTCCATGCAACAATTCCATTGTCTGTTCCTGAAAGAAGGAAGAAGGAGAAATCCTCAGAGCACAGCCAATGAGGAGGATTACACATGCAATACAGGGACATCCCATGGTTAAGATCATAAAGGCAAAACAAACAAAACCCCAACTTCTACATAGATATCAACAGCAGAATTGTCTCCAATGGTAGTCCTACTAAAATCAGTAAAAGTCACTTGTATGATGAGCTTCTCTTTGACCATGTATAGGATTCATGCACCTGCATTTGTGTTCACTAAATCAATAAGTCCTTTCTATCTCAGCTGGAGGTAGGGGGACCCATAGGTTTTGCAGCTTGTGATTGGACCAGCCTGCTGCATGCATCCTGTGAACATTGCAGGAGCAGGTTATCTTAGGCCAGTGCTCAGTAAAAACCCATATTAGGACTAAAGCAGAAGGGCCACAAGTGCAAATATTCTGAGGGCTTGCTTGTCTTGTACAAAAGAAAATTAACTTTCATACCTTGAAAAATTTGTGCCCCATTTCTGTGAAAGACACCCAGGCACAGCACTTTGTGCCTTGGGTGGTTTATGCTTCCTTGTTGATGATGCTAATTGAACTATCCACATACCCCTGTAACTAGAAGAGGAAGGATGTGCTTCCATTAGTTTCTAGCCTTGGTAGTGAAATGAAATTACAAACCTGTGATTTCATTAATGAAATGCTTGCTGAAAATCTAAATGCTCTTTAATCCCTCGAGGGTCACTAATGCTTAAGCTTCCCTGAGACAGCAGCTTTGTAAAACCCTGCCCTCTTTAAGATGTGAATCACAACCTCCTTTGCTATCCTTGCAGAACGTGCTCCCAGCTCCCTGTGCTGCCGGAGATCCCTTCTCACTCAGCTGAACCTTATCCAGGGCAGCCTAATGAGCCACTGGAAGAAAGGGAAACATTCACATTTGTGGAGAAACAGATCAACAAATAAGACCTCCAGGGGTTGGATACTTTCCTTAAGCCACAACCTGATTTATAAAATCAAGAACACCATTAAGCTTCAGTCTCCTTCATAAAACCCAAGTTTCAGCAGAAAAATAAGAAAATCAATGTGCAGTTCAGTCCACAAACATCAAACCCCCCCACCTGGGATAAAAAACAAGCATGCAATTCCAACACAGGGGGCAGCAGGCTCCAAGAGTCAATTGATCTTACCCTAGATTGGAAAGTTGCCTTATTTGCAGTTCCCCATTTTTCTTAGCTTTCCATTTCATGCTGCCTTTTTCCCCAACCCTGGCCTCTCACCTGTGTTCTCCATCCTCCTTCACACCTCACCTCCTGCAAGCCAACCCATTACCTGCCCTTGCACTCCCCTTATTAAGACCTCTGTTCTCCGAAGTCTTGCCCTCCACCATGCTTGCCACTCCACTTTCTCCTCCTCCCAACTTGTGTTTGGAAAGCAGGAGTCACTCATTGATGTTAAGAGCAGTAACTAGCTCAAGCTTAAAATCCCTACCAGGAATGACAAGTCCCTGGGCACTTCTGAGCTAAATCAAGCTGACATCTCCCTGGAAAGCCTCAGGATTTCTGCTACCCTCAGCGAATGCATGGGGAACCTGAGGACCCATAAGCAGGAGCAATCCTGGGCAAGGGGAGCTTTCCAGGAGCCATGCTGGAGCAGCTTCTACCTGGGAACCTCACTAGGGAGAAAGGGGGAAAAGCTACAGCATCAGCAGGGCAGATTCAAAGGCCCTGCAGAGATGACTGCAGATGTAATAACAGCATCTGTATTTCAGAGGTCACACCTCCAATTAGTTACTCCAATTACTGTTCAGTATTGTGGGATGGCAACACACCCCAGCTGGTGCTTGACCATTGTCATACAGCTGGGGACAGGCTGAATTTTCTACCCGTGGAAGTGATCACTATTTGTAATTTTGAATGTGAACCTTGACACGGGATTCTCTTATTGCCTTGACATTAAGCTAATGCGTGAGGAAAAACCACTTAACAAGGCTGGAAAAGGAAGAGGGTTTAGAATACAAACAGGAAAGCGCTTTGATAAACTCACAGCAAACTAAAAAGATGCATTTCTTTCATCTAGAAGATGAGTTCCTTCTAATTAACATCTTAAGCAGCACAGGCCTGTCCCTTTAATCATAACTTCTCACAATTAATATAGCCATGTCATCTCTGTAAATAAGCCATTTCATTTATAATGCAAGAGGCACTTGTTGCTTCCAGCCTTTTGTAATCCAACAAGTCTGACTGCATAATTTATGAACCTTTCTGAACTGTCACACAGTCCTGCGTGCTCCTTTGAACCTCCCATCACTTCAATAGAAAACAAAAGGCAGAAAGCAAATCTGCTGGTGCTTCTACTGGCAAAGCTCAGTTCTTCAATGTCTTTGTCACAAAAAATGACGACAGCTATCTTGGGGTATGGTTCAGTCTATCACAGAAGAAATCCCACAACCTCCTCCCGGTTCCTAACATTTAAATCATACGTTTCGGTTTTGAGTAAACCTCCTGAAAATGGTAAGACTTGCATGCTGGTGCCCAAACAGACCAGTTCAAACCAAGCAGCAGGCAGAAATAGCAGAAAAACCCTGAAGCCAGTGTTTGTTTGGCTTTTTTTGCAAATATAAGGTAAATGTTTTCTTAATTTCCATTTATTCAGCTATTTCAGTTTAATGACCGGTTCTGCTCACGCTGCAAATTCTACCAGGAATTTTAAATATATAAATCAATATTTTCCTTTTTTATGAAGCAGGTGAGAACAGATGACTTCAATTTCCTTGTTACAGATAACACTTCACATTTCTGAATTAACTGAAAGTACAAAATGTGCTTAAATAAACACACTTGTATGCATATTTTTCATACTTAGGGTAATTTTAACTACGTTAAAATGGTTCTTTAAAGTGCAGGTTTTGCACATGTTATCTGAACTCTGAATTCTAACTGCAGGCAAACACCTTTTGACATAGATGATGGAGTTTTGAAGCAATCTAATTAAAAAATGCCAAATAATTGACATCTTTTACCATAAAAAAATAAGGAGTAATTTAGCTCCATATATGCTTCAGTAAATGGGAACACACTCCTATTCCTTATGCTGATGAGGCACTGCAATAAAGATACTGGCCAACAGGTGTCTGCTGAGTGGTGACCTGTAAGAATCATGATAAGGAATTAAGTGCATATGAATCAAAAATATAAAATATTAATACACCACTTATGGAAATACATTCTTCTTACTTATTAAAATAAATATTTAAATCAACCAACCCCACTTATATTTTCATCCTCATGTGTAACATCCTACATAGTATATGTCTAAGATTTTCATTAGAGTTGTAATATTGTCGATGTGGGAATCCAGCCCTAGGTCACTCAACAGAATTAATAACACCACAGGAAGCTAATAACAAAAAAAGTGCCAAATCAAGTGAAACCATATTCCCCCGGTCTCACGAATGTTAAAAAGCAATATCTAAATATTGTTGTTTATGGCCCATATTTTCAACACTCTGGAAGAAAATTAATTACTGTTACCAAGACTTAGTTTAAACATTTCTAGTCTAGACAGGCATCCCTTAGGAAATACACACGCACAAAAAGAAACATAAAAAATGAATCACGAGCTAGTTACTATAGTAATAGTTCTTCTAGGCCAATAGCATCGAAAATTATTCATCATAGCAAATCCAAAGTAATGAAATGTCACTCTGTTCAGCAGAGATTTTTGTTTCTATATGACACAGGATTCAAATATTCAGAGGTATGACTTGGGGGTTTGATATTTATGCTCTAATCACCTCCAGGCATCCCTAGATAATTCTGTATTTTTATTGCATACAACAGAATGGTAATCCAACAATTTTTGTTTCTCAGCTGTGCTATAGATATTGATTTCATCCTTTCCCAGGAACAAGCAGAATTGGATATAGGAACAATAAGGATTAATGTGTGAATATTATAATATTAAAAGTTTAAATAAAATGCACTCTAGAGAAAACTGAGAGACAAGGGATTAAAATAGCTGATGCATGCTTAAAGCAGGAGAGCAGGCAGACACTGCTTTTAGCTTTTGTGCTCGATTCCTCATCACAAATCCTCTTACGATTCTGGAGAAACTGAAACACGTTGACCACGGAAGCTGTGAATGTATCATCACTGGAAGTGTTCAAGGCCAAGTTGGACGAGGTTTTGAGCAACTTGGTCCAGTGGGAAGTGCCCCTGCCCAAGGCATGGGGTAGGAACCAGATAGTCTTCAAGGCCCCTTCTAACTCAAACTACTCTGTGATACTCTGAGAGCTGTTATGGCCATTTTTCTCTATATGCAGACATCCATGAAACTATGACCTTCCCTCTTAGATGAAGACCTAATCACAGCTATTTTTATTCCCCTTTTGCTCTTTGTATGTTTTGCTTGGCCTTGCGAAGTCGGGACAGAAGTTATATAAAGGACTAGAAAATATAAGTGCGGATAGATGGTTTTGCTGGTTCACTGCTGGTTTGCTGTGATGTTTTCCATATGACCTCTGCCATCCTGCCTTTCACTTCTGCTAAAGATCACACTGCAAACCGCTTCCACCTGAGTAAACCTTCTAGAAAGCAAGCAGGTATTATGCACTGGATTTCTGTGGACCAAGGAGAATTTCTGACTTCATTCTATGTTGAAAAGTTACTTTATTTTCCTATATGCTGCTACTATTACTAGCACAGGTTTTAGCCTATTATTTCCCTTTCACTGAAGAAAAATGAAGTCAGCTTGCGATTTTGTGAAAATGAGAAAAATCTACAAAATTGTACAGAAAAAAAGCAGCAATTCAGCTGGGCATTGATAATGAAGCACTGCCATCACATCAAAATGCTTTTTGCAGTGAATATAAGCAGTAGGTTAAGATGGTGCAGACACACAATTTTTTCCTGCTTTTTTTATTCATAATTGTGTTCTATTTAATTCCTCGTTACAAGGGAAAATCTCCTCTAAAGTTTGTTCTATTTAAACAGCTGGGAAGGAGTGGGCCAGATAATCTGGTTGTGGGGCTGTCTCTAGTAATCCTTGTGCGCCCATTTTTCTCGTCAGTCCTACCAATGACTCCCTCAATGGCAGAAAATTGATGGCAAGCTGCTCGCAGCATCAGAACAAACAACTCAAGGTGCAGCATCACAGAAAAGCTATAGAGCAAAACAAAAACATTTCTACTTAGAAAGTTGTGGCACTACAGAACTGTCATATTTAACCTCCTAAACACTTAAGATAAACATCAATGATGAATTTCTCTACTATACTAATTTTTTTGTGGCATCATCACAGAATTTCACTGAAGCTTTGGTTGGAAGAGACCTTTATGACCTTATGATCATCAAGTCCAACCTCTGTTCCAGCACTGTCAGATCACCGGTAAATGATATCCTTAAGCACCAGGTCCATGTGTTATTTAAATATCTCCAGGGATGATGACTCTACCACTGTCCTGCCCAGCCAATGTTTGATAACCCTTTCAGTGAAGAATTTTTTCCTAATATCCCGCCTAAAGCTCCCCTTGTGTAGTTGGCAGACGTTTTGTCATTCCTTCTGGTCCTATTGCTTGCTATCAGGGAGAAGGGGCTGTCCCTCTCCTTGCTCCAACTTCAAAAAATCATTGGTATGTAAACTTCCCTCTGCCCCTGTATTTGCCCTTTAAATGTGATCTGTTTCCTCTCTAGCCAGTTTCCTGTCAACTCTGCAATTCTTCTGTTAATCCAGATCTTCACATACTCTTTCCCTGGTGGCAGTTTTCAAAAGTCAAGATAGACAATATCTGCTGCCATTTCCCTTCTCTGGGAAACCAGCTGTTGTCTCAGGAGATTAACAGATTAGTCTGGCACAATCTTTCTTTAATACATCTGTGCTTTATTTCATATCGTACCTCCAAGACTTTTAATCTCTCTACCTACTAAAAAAAATCTAAAATCTTGTGATTTAGTGAAGTGAGAGAACCAAGCTGCCAATTGCCCAATCACAGGGCTTTCTTCTTTTTTATTAGTTAAATCAGTTTATATTACAGATAGTGTGTTAAGAGCACTACTGGAAGTTGCTCCTTCTCAGTTACAAAAAGGAGCAACCTTCTGCAGAAGAGCAGGAAGCTGAGGACAGAAGGGAAACCTTGGAAACCAAAGCAGGAACAGCAGGAGCACCTTGGTAAGTACAGAGGCAGAATGTAATGACACAGAAAACATGCTAGCCTCGAAGCTGACTGACAGCTGGTTGGACAGTAGCACTAGAAGATAGAAGAAATGGAGACAGGAACATGAGAAGCCCAGCAGGTTGCCAGTAAGCTAAAACAGGGAGCTGGAGTAGGACAACAGGAAAGAGAGGGGGAAACTCTTACAGGCAGCAGAGCTAAGAGGATGGGCAGTGCCTGAAACAAGAACAGAGTATCAGAAGCACAAAGATGCCTGGCAGGAGAGTTTTGGAGGCTGGCAATGCACTACGAGAACCTTCCCAAGGGGTAATGGCATACCCCCTTTTGGTGGTTTTTTTTTCTGCTGACATCTCTGGAAACTACAGACTCCATAATGTACTCTGCATTGACCACGCTGAAGCTGAGACTGGCAGATGAACCCTTTATATGGTACACACACATCACTGTTAGCCAGCACAGAGTTCAAGAGTTATGGTGCTCGTGTGCACAGATGTAGGTAATGCTGAGCTACCTGATGCTCCGAATGTTTTCATAGAAACCGATCTGAAAGTTATGTAGACAGGTTAGAGTTAAAGACTATGGGGCTTTTGTTCTTCAGACAGTATTCATATCCCTACCTATCATGAAAATAGACTCTCAGTTAGAGGAATTGGCAGGAGGAAGGAAGACTAGAGGAAGAGGAAGAATAAGATGTTATTAAATTTTTATGGTACTTTGATTAGCTAGGAGCTAGGAAAATTCTAGGACTAGCAAAGTGATGGTTCTTTGTTCTTACTAAAGGGACAGGAATTTTCACCACATAAGCAAGGAATTAATTTAAAACTTATTTTTAATAGATACTAACATGAGGATTTCTGAAACAACTTTTTCCCTGGCACTCAATGATTCTTAGACCAACAGCCACAGCAAACCTAGTTGAAATAAAAAGCAGGCAGTGCACAGATCTGTACATATGTTTTGTGAGAAACAGGCAGCATATCCAGATTTATATGTGTGCCAGTCCCCTAGCACATCATAACTGTGTTTGTTCTTTTAATAACTTCAGGCTCCAGTGATCAGAATAAAAATCCTATGTTGAAGCTAATGCTTCATCCTTAGTTCACCTCACTACCCTGAATTATGTAGTAAGGAGACTTAAATAAATGCAGGAGTCTGGATCCCTCCTTTCTCCATAGGCTCCAGCCACGCACGTAATGGGCTGCCCAATTTAATTCAGGGTCTCTCCTTTCAAATCTTACTTTGTTTTTACAAAATATTTGTCTCAGCCATTCCTTTTTATAACTGCACAGATTTCCAAGCCTGCCTTACAGTAGTCACTGAATTGCAGTCTCCACTGATCCAAGCAACAGATCAAGCTTCCCATCTTGAAGTGCAGTTGGGTTATTTAGACAATTATGCTCTTCCTAATTATTATATCTGCACTCTACATCTACAGCCACTTTCTATAAACGTAGCCCAAAATATGGAGGTAGTTGAGCAGCCTATTCAGTAAGCATGGCTTTTCAGTACCTATTGTGGCTACAACATGCCAGCACTAATCTTTTTTAGTCATGCAACCAGACTATAGATTACCAGTTTACACAAGGGGCACAGAGACAAACAGGAGGAGGTCATAAACACCATGGGCTAATGGCACAGTGCAGAGTGGAAAGCCAAACCCCAGTCAGACAGCTCCTTGTCTAATACACCTTACTATATATTAGGGTTAAGTGACCTGAATGTACTTAAATCTACCCCCACTTCCAGTTTCTGGTCACCTTAGATATTTTTCCATAAACTTACACCATCTGGAATCTCCTTTGAGACTAGAGATTAATATAGGAAGGTCACACAATTCTTGCAGGCCTTACTAGATTAGATAAAGATAATTGTTTTGTGTAGTTTATAAACAAAATCCATGGGTATTTTTTGTCTCTGGTACTCAAAACCTATTTCACAATAAAACCTTTGAACTTGGCTCAGCAGCCAATGCTGGAAGAAAAAGAACAATGATAGAGTCCTCTACCAGTTTTCTGACCACCACACCATGTTCTTCAGCATGATGCTGTACTGTCCTCCTGAGAATAATAATGACCCTTTTTTCCCCTATCTTCACCCAACTTTCTCCTGTGGCTGTCTTGAATGCTACTTTCAAAAAATCTCACTTAAAGTATTTTCCTTTCTTCCTTACCATTCTACCTGGGGAGTCACCCACCACGATACGATATCTAGTGTATGGAGCCTAACTGCCTTTCTAGAATTGCCTCAAGTCTTTACTTTCTTTGTGAAGTTCATCCCGTTTGTCCTCACCACACATCCCCATTCTTGGTTCTTTCTGCACCCTACCTTTCTTCTGCATTCTCCTCCAGATACAGTTTTGGAGGCTTTCTTTTTGCTCAGGTCTGACATTATCTTCTTATGACAGTTGCATAATCCCCAATTTTTGTCCAGTTGTATTTTAAACCCCTTGTTAAATTCCTCCTTATTTCTTCTATTCTTTGTCAGGCATAGCTGCTTTCCACTTTGAGGGTTGTTTTCCATGAAGCCTTCAAGCTTAGGTGATAAAATGCAAAGACAAGAAAGCATGTTGCCACGCTTGGTGGTCTCTTACATATTTTGCCCTAACTGTGGCGTGGAAAATGTTACTCTTTCAAATAATTTTTCACATTTCTGGGGAAAAATCCACAGATAGCTTCTGAAATTACTTCACTTGCCATTAATTTTCTGTGAATATGTTGCTGTACCTGAAATCAGAGAGACTGCCATTGATCTCACCTGTCTTATTGTTAATAAGTACTCATTTTCAGTGTGAAAAGAAGTTTCCCTGCTCCTGATTTCTACCTCAAGGCATTTCATAACCCACATGCTGCTCCCTGAAGACTCATCAACCATTGCACATCAGCCAAGAATGACCTCCACAGGTAGTTACAAGCTCCTACACTAAGATAACTGCTATGTGGTGTGAAGTGTATGGCTTGACCTAAAGATCTTTCCTACTCACAAAGCTTGTCTGTTCTTCACATGTTTAGACCTACTGCTCTCCTAAAATGCAGCATCTTGTGCTCTGTCAGCAACAGGTTAAAACTAGGCACCGGTGTAGGAATGGTAACTTTAAGTTATTTTATTAAAATTAAACAGAAGGGTAGAGAACACGTGCAATAGTGTAAAGGGATAAATGCCAACTTCATGAGTAGTAGCTGCCCTAACATGGGGCAGGCAACTGTCCCCTCAGCCCAAATATTATGTGGCCATTAATCAAATACCAGGGTCATTTATTATTGATAAAGTGTTCTTCTGGAGGAGCAATCTGGACGTTTTGCTGTGTGAGGATTAGGTTTGACTCAGTAAGCACAACTCACCATTACCCTGTGTGCCACTCAGAGAGGACCTGTGATGACAGACAGAGCCCATGCACCACATACGTACATACATATTCATATACCACGGGAGTCAGCTTCTATTGTACAAGAGAGGTGGAAGGATTCTTCTACAAAGTTCATTCTTCTTCCCGTCTAGCTATTTCACTGATAGTTTAAACTTAACTTCTTAGGGTCAGTTGAAAAGAGACTTTCTCAGAAAAATGCCAACTAGGCAATGATAGCAACAGAGTGTGGTTCTCAAAGGGAAACACAAAAGCTAAGTTGCTCTCTGATGTCCAGCATTTCATAAACCAGTCCACTTCATGGCTCGCTTGTTGCCTTATTACACGTGAAGCCTGATAATCCAGCTAGCCTAATAAAAATAACTATGCATACACATGTCCTTGTGCATCCTAAAACAGTGGTAAAGGGTAGTATTCTTTGTGATAATGACATAGTGTGATGCAGTTTCTCTTTTGGGAGTAACTTCTGAAGTGTTTTAATCTGTTTCATCTACCATTACAGATTTCAGTGAAACTGTGAAATCCTCCTGAGAGCCAGCACTGTAGGTAAATCCAGTAATAACTCACAATCATCTCCCCATTTTTGTTTTATTCATGCTGTAGATACTAGGTGTCTTCAAACTACCAGCCAGTGGAAATTTGCTAAATCATAGCCCAATGGACTATTTAAAGGTATTTTGCTGAAGATTATGACTTCTACATTCGAGGCAGCTTTCAGTGGAAGGGGAGAGGTATAATGTGAAGAATGAGGAGTACAACTTTCAACCTGAAGCCTTCCAAGCTTTTGGTTATGACCTACAGAACATGGATGAGGTGGATAGAGTAAACTCTCTGTGTACAAACAGCAATGGCACTGCTTAAAACAGTCCTTACTTTGACAATTGGAGGACACATCAGTCCTGTATCTTAGCCTGATAGGTGATGCCTGGGGCTTGTTTAAGCTGGTGGCAGTACAATCAAGCTACTGGGGCTTACCTAGGCAGTGTGTGGCAGCCAAGCTGCAGCAAGACACTGTACACATTCTTTGCTTATCTCATCACGAGATTAAATGTGCTAGCTTTAACTTCCTGCCTCCTATTTGCCAAATAAATACCTAACAAACAGCAGAACTGAAGTGCTGAGTTATTTTACATAGGCTTGGGAAGACTGGGAAGAAATAAACACAACAGAAGTAACTAATGGAAATGGAGGGATGTGTTTTTGAGCACAACAGACTTCATCACTACTTTAAAAAACCTCTATACAATTCTATTGAAAAAAAAAGTCAAAGAAGTTTCCCCTGCTAAGTTAGATAACAGATCTAAATTTTCAAAAATAAAAAAGACAGGCTGCTTTCCACTCAGAAGATCTCATGTTTTATTCCTGAGCATACTGCTCAATAGCAATGGTGCACATTTGTCTTAAAGCTCATATTCTGCTGCAAATCCTTTAGCTATCCCAGCAAGAAATGACCTTATCCCTCTTCAGTGAGAAACTACATTGCTGCTCCTGTAAAACAGCTGCATTATTATTATCATCATTATTATTTTTATCATGACTATAATTATCGTTATTATAATGACTGTTCCTTCTTTTCATCCGTGTTTTCAATCTGACATGGTACACTTCTTTTTTCATCTTTCTTTTTTTGAAGAATTCAAGAGCCAAGTTAACTCAGACACCAGAGGGAGCCTCTGATACCTTTCTACATAAGACAGAGCTATTGAAAGTGACATAGAAATTAATGAAAATAATTATAGTTGAGAAATTGAGTTCCAAGAAGCAGCAGCTTTGACCTTAAGATTAATTCTATTTCAGCATAAGGTTTCGTAGAAAAATGTAATTTATGGCATAACCGTCTCCTTTCAATATGGAAAGCATGAAGGGGAAGGACAAGAGGCAGACTGCGATGAGAACAACTTTGATTAACAGTTTTCTCATCTGGAAACATAGCAACTCTTTAGGCTGAGTGAGTAGTTAGAAGCAATAGATTACTCTGGAGAGGTAGTGCTTTGCAACCATACATTAACACATAAATACACTAAAATAGTACAATAGCGTCACATTTTCACTATCTAAACATAAACTTGCAAATGGATTTTGCAAAAGAAAACATATAATTTGTTTACTGTGTAAGAGGTCTGTGTATGCACAGGGTTTATTTGCATCACAGTTGCCTGGCTGAGTGGATGGGTGAAAGCAGAGGTCTTCAGAAAAGAGAGCAGAGCTTTCTCAGACCACTCAACATTTTCCACAGTCTCCTCCATACTCCCTAGACAACTGGCCTTCAAAATGCTAAAAATGCCCACTACCGCAGAGCACCATCTGTGTTTTATATCCTGTCCTTTCATGGCTCTTCTGAAGAAATCTGCCTTAAAGCACATATTGCAGAAAGTATGAAAAAGGATATAGTATATTGCCTCTGGTACCTCCAACAGTACATTTAGTGAAGCATGCACCACTTGTTCTAGTCCCTGAACCACTTCTGAATTGTTTATGTAATTTTTGAGAAGATGGTCACCATATAAAGGCTTTATATGCTGTTATTCTTAATTATTATCCTTCTAACCAAGACATTTTGCCAGAGAGGCTTTACTTCACAGAAAGGATAGCTCTGTCTCAGACTCATTCCTTCCATTTAGTTACAAAGGAGACAGTACACCTCTCTTCTGCAACCTGAAGCTCCAAATGCTTGGGGCAGGATAAAATGCACCATAAGGACCCTGAGATACTTTTGCAAGCACCTAAAGGACTTCTGAGCAGTTGCAAACTCTGATAATTAATTAATGTAAAAAAAAAAAATAAATAGATGTTCTTCTAACATTTCCTGTAACCCAAATCTATGAAGCCAGAGAAAAAAGCAAACATTAAGCTAAATAGTTATAAAGTTATAGGGTACTGAATACAAGGATTCCTACTGAAGCAGCTTTGGCTACAAGCATCACTACGTACTCCAGCTTCCCCAATATAGCTCAATCCCTCTCGACTACACAGCTGCTTATCACACCTAATATAATCATGATTATATAACCAGCTCCAGCACTAGGCACTTGATACAAATGTTGATGTCATGGTGATTTTTATAAACATTTCTATTAACATTCTGTCTCCTGCTTTCCCAGCTGGCTGACTGCAGACCATTTCCCAAGATGTTCCAGTTCCTCCCTGCAGAGCTTTCTCCTGTATCTTAATAATAATTCATAACATTTCTATTGCACCTTTTACTTTGACTCCCACTGACAGATTCAGCTGTGACTTTCAGAGCAGCATGAATACTGTTGTAGCTGTGACTGCCTTCAGGATAGGCCAACATGATATTTGTAGGGAAAAGAAATGTATTTTGCTAGACAAATTAATGTAATTACAAAAAATGAACTATCTTGAAGCCTTCCTCAAAAGATTCTGCGGGATTGTCTCTACTAAAACAATGAACTAGAAAATGTTAATTTAATGACATAAGATTCAATTCATTTGGAGTATAAGCTAACAAAGTTGAAGGAGTTAAAAGTTTGCAGACGTTACATTTAGCCCCAGAAGAGAAATCTAATCAAAGTAGAAGCACATTTTCAAAAAGCAGCTTTCCTCATTCTCATTATTAGTCTCTTCATTGTCCTTTTCCAGCTTTGATATATATGAATCAGTGAGTAACTACTTAATCATTATGCAAAAAATTAAGAGCCCAAGAAACACATTTTGGAACAAATTAAAGATTACAGATCAATCTGATGCAAAAGCAATAGAGGAGAAAATGAATAAAATCACTTGGCAGATCTGTTCCCAACATTCCTCCCTCCCCAGATTCAGGAACAAGTACAGTAAGAAATCATGTGGTGACACAAATTAGCCTACATCTAGCAGCATACCTACAAGGCCAAGAGAACAAGCACCAATGAATGTAAAAAGCATAGACAATTTTCCTTCTGGTTCAGATGTAAAGTGCTGGAAAGTGAAATAACACTACACTTAGGAGAGGGAGAATGCATGTTTTTTTCCATGGCTCTAGCAGCACTTCTCCAGTCCCAAGCACTTCACTTCTACAACAAAGAATTATTTAACTCCCAAGATCTCATCCAAAACTGGCATCTCTGCTGAGACTGTGATGGTGTAGACACCTGAGCAACAAAAAAACCCATTCCACATTCATGAGGCCATTTAATATCTATTTAGATGGCAGCAATTTATGTCTCCCTGTTGAACTAAGGTAACTGAATCAGGACCTTAAAATACAACTGTTTATCCCTCTGTCCAGATTCAGAATTGGAAGACCATCATGGCTTTTACGTAAGCAACTCTGAAATGCTGCCATCAGAGAAGTGATCGTATTGCTATATCAACAAAAAAAGTTGTCTCTAGACTTGCAGAATCAGGTATGAGAATAAATGTCTCAAAATGCATGTATGTCTTTGAAATCAGTAATTTTGCATCTCACTTCTTAAAACCATACAATTCATTTCTGTGTTGTATATACTTCCCAAAATAGAGAGACCTTTGATCCTCCCAATGGAGGAGAAGAACATCTAGGATTGATTGTTAAACAATGCCTATCTATAAAAGCCAGTGTGTTCCAATAAATGCCACTTCATATGACCTTCTGCATCTATATTTTAACCAAGCCAGGAACACTCCTGCTAAGCCATCTGTTCCTGTAAGGAAATCGGCAACACAAGGACACTAAGGAATGTGAGCTGTGCCTCAGCAGTTTGGTCCTGCTTGCGCCAAGGCAGCATACGGCCACGTTGTGCGTTCACAGATACCAATGCAACAAACTTCCTATTCTCAGCCGAGGACAGGAGCCAGACTATGTTGAAAACAACTGTGTCACTCATAATAGCAATGTAGTGATAATCACAGACCACAATAGCACTGGCATATATAATGTTTCTTTATAATCATTCCCTTTACTTACATTGCACGAGACACCTTTATTCCTGTATTGAAAGGGTTGCTAAATTGTTTCACCTTGATGAAGTATTACATTAATTCTGGATTACAGTTAGAAGAGATACAAAAGAAATGGGAGGGAAGGTAGAGTACATACTGCCAGAATTAAATCTCTTAGGTCATGTTTCAGGCTGGAATCATTCAAGCTCTTGAACATGAGTAAAAATGTCAACGTGTGTATTACTCATACAGATCTCATTGTATACATGGAAAACGTTCCAACAGTGGGTCTCAGGTCGTCAGATTCTTCTTTATGCTAGGAACACACCTCAACTTGCTGCAAGTCCACATGCATCATATTCTGTCTATCCAAGAACTACATAAAGTCTGTATAACAAAGCATGTCTCACACACTTGCTACGTCCTCTGCAGAAATGACAGACAAATCTGCCTGTGAGGTTTCCTCTGATGAGTGTTGACATGTGGTATATCAAAGAAAAATAGAACTATTGAGATAGGAACAATCTTCTGATGATCTACTCCAATGCCTTGGGATTTGTAAGCATCTAAAAGTGAACTCTCCTTTCAAATGTGTGCCTGCATAACAGCAGATGTGGATGCAAACACACAAACGGCCAAAAAGTTATCTTAGACTAGGCCAGATGATGGAATTTGTTACATCTGACTACAAGGCATTGATAAGTCAACAAGAGATTTGAAGTGGAGAGTTCAGTGTGCACTACCCTGTCTTAAAACATCCCTCTCAGATATTCACATAAGATCAGAATAAACAGCTAATCTTCTGCTTTGAAAATACCTCCCTGTTGTGGTTTGGTAAGACTTGATTCCTCCGCAACAAGAGGAGATAAATTTCCTGTGAAGACTGTGAGATTTTGTATCTCTTAAGAAGATTCTCTATTTTGTACCTCTATCATGTCAAACAAACAAATGAAAATCACTAGACCATCCTGATTCCCATGTCTGCCCACAGAAGAACACGAATCCTCAAAAAAGGAAAAGATTTTAAAGAATTTCCTACAGTGCGCAGATTACTTTCCCTCAAAGGGAAGTGGCATGTAGTTTGCTGCAGTCTGGAGTGTCTTCTGGGTTTTTTACTTGATATCCCAGTGGCTTTTGTAATTACAAATACTTCTTCCACTGTCACTTATGACTTAAACTCATGGTTAGAGCAGACTATCTCTTTCTCATCTTCTGCTCAAATACCTATCGCACTATACACAGATAGAGTCAAGGAAGCTACAGAGTTAACTGCTGCTAAAGGAAAGCATAACACATTCCCCATGACCCAGCAGAACCCAGAATCAAAGTTATTTTGCAAATCTCAGTGAGAAGTTTCCACCCTCTCCCACAACTGCCCCTTGATGGCCACAGCAGCTGAATATTCCTAAAACTGTAGTGCCAAAGACAAGAACAGCAATTACAGCAGATGCAGGTGACAAAGAGAGTCAGAATTTCACCTCTTCTGCAGAGCTGTCATGGAAGGAATATGATTGTTATCTCAAAATTTACTGTTACCAGAATGAAACAGAAGACTGATGTCACAACCTAGGTTTTTCTATAGGAATCTTAATGAGAATACATGGAAAAAGTGTTACAGAAAACCCCCATAATCCTGTTGCACTCATGATTAATGCACTCAAGAGTAAGGGGGGAAATACATGGTCAGTGATTGTTTGTTTCACTTCTTTTTCACAGAAAGCTCCAGTACCGAATATGTTTACAGATGAGGCAGATGCACAAGGACAAACTGCACTTAAAACCGTGAAAGCCAATGTGCATGGTTCACATTACTTCTGCACGTTTTTTTACTGGAAATCATTGAGATTAATTGTTTGGTTGGAAAACTAATGCAACATCAATTACTGATGACCTCAGTGAATCTTAGAGGATTTGTACTTTACCTAGTACAAGGCAAAACTCAAAACTACAAGTGATCAGCTCCTCCCTCCAGGACATTTGGAAAACAGTGGATACAGAGAGGGTTAGTCTTCAGGAAGCATCTTAAATTTTGAGATCTTTCTAAAGAAAAATATGCTTTATTTCAGATATGTCATAAATTCAATCTCAAATATTCAGACTCATTACACAAGTCAGAACTTTCCAGAATCAGAAAAGGAAGATAAAGAACCCAGATGTGTGAAAGATTATTTAGAAAAACAAAGCACTACATAAAGCGCATACAAGACATTAAGAAAACTGAGGCAGGAGGCCAGCTCCACTGACTTTTTCAGCCCACACAGACACATGCCCGAAGGATGAAACTATCATCTTCTACATGTTATATGCATTCTGTACCATTATAATTTCAAAACAGTCAGATCTTTTGCCTAAGGAGTCTTCCCAGCTGGCAATGGTAACACATCACTGAAAAAATCACATATCCATTTCAAAACTGAATAGAAATACCGTTTGTTGACAATTACTTCAGCTATTTATTCCTCTAGATTTCAAATATGAAGCCACAGATTTCCACCCTTCAAATAAACTCACTCTGCAGGTGGCAAATGAGTGGGCTCCTCACCACTGTGTCCCAGTGAAGGCCCACAGAGCTATCTCAAATGCTTCTGTGGGACAAGTTCAACGTGCAGGACAATTGTAGTGGCTCAGCTCGTTTGAGGTAAAACAGACATGCACTGCCTTTATTTCACACAACAGCACCTCAGTGTGCTCACACAAGATGTAGAAGACGAAGTGAACAATATGGCTACTGATTCCAGGGGCACCTGAAGGCAACAAGCAGTGCCTGAAGAAGCTGTCAGGGAGCCTCATATTCTGTGAACAAGAATGACGACCACTCGCAGTGAGAGGAATGTTTTCCTACACATGCAGAAGACATATTCATGGAGGCTTTGAATGAGAGAGAAGTGTTCATCCTCAATAATCAGATGTAAGAACTGTCACCTGCTCTGTTGGAGTGGATAGAAGATCTATGCTTAAATAAATACAACTTGCTTGATTCAAGAGCACTGCCTCCAGCAAGTGCTTGACTATATATTTACATGAATAACTAAGGAATGAGTAGGTAGGAATACACTCCATTCCAGATGTATACTGCACAAAAACTCTGCAAATCCAAGCCTGGAGCAATATTAAGATTATTTCATTGTCTACTAAAATCCGACAGCTTTGCTGATAGACTTGATGTTTAGAACAAGATTCATTAATGGTCTGACAAGAGGTGAATCTTCTCATATGGTGCATTTTTTTTCAGTAGCAAGGGGTACATGACCCAGACATCATCGTAGATGTTCTCAGTTCAGAATCAGAACCTGTAGGGCAAGGCCAAGAGTAAGGAACTGGACTTAAAATCAAGAGGATATTAAGAGCCACTACCATTAAAAGCACAAGATGGTTCAAGCCCTGCCCTTGTTCTGCAGGCACCCAAGCCTGTGAGCAGTCAGGCAGACAGAGTAAGCAGAGCAATGTGGCCTAAAAATCTTCTCACCAGCTGGGCTAAGGGGATAGACTATAGTTCAAATGTGTAGTCCCAGATCTTAAAATTAAAGAACCATTTTACTGTAGTTAATTCAACTCATAGTATACATAGTATTATCCATTGACAAATGACAAAACATATAGGCACAGGAAAGCATTTACTAACAACCTGTCAGATGTATTATTTTACTGGTTGTAGCTGACTCATTATGCAACTTGTATTTAAATGCACTGTGTGCACTCTATGTCTCTTGGTATTTGCTTTCTTTTTCAAAATAGGTGTTTAGTGAAAAATGTTCTGTACAAACCAAACATGTTGGACACAGGAAGCTACTGTCAGTCTGAACATACAAACCACCTGTTCCAACTGATACATCACATAAATAGGTATTTAGAGTCTGCTTAAAAGGAGATTATCTATATAACAGTTCGTAATAAACCCTGCATCACTTGTCCCTTTTGCATGCAAATTTGTACTAAATCTCTCTTAAAAATATGTTCCTTTTCTCTAATACTCAGATACAACACAAAACACTTCAAAACTAAAGTGTTACCCAGCTAGGTATCTTTTTAGCTACATAAATTTTAATTAACATAGATTTTGTAAATACAATGGGCCAAATTTAGATGTGTTATAAATCCGTAGCTGTCAGAATATTCTGTAATGAGTATTTCCTGCCTTTGCAGAGCACTGGGCAGCCGGTCACACTTTAAAGAGATTTCATTACAATGGCCAGAAGCCATTCCCCACTAATGGTGCTCTGACTGAGGTGTCTTAGGTCAGCATCCAGTTTTGAAAGATGGTGCAATATCACAATTTTCATGAACTGTTACAGAAATTTGTGGTAGACCACCTCTGAAAAATAAGTCTTTTGATTAAACTGGTTTTTCTTTTTCTGTTAATAACATTTGATCTTGAGATGACACCTCATGTGTCAGAGCTTTGTCCCAGGCAAAGATCAACATAGCCTCAGTGAGACCAAGGGTCTCCCTCTTCAGTTTGATGTTACAGGATCAGGTAGGACACAAAAACTTTGCTGTGTAGGTGTTAGCCTTCCACAACTGACACCTATTGAACTGAAAGATCATTTCTAAATTGACAGTATGATAAGGAAAACTGAAGCATGACCTAAATCTTATATTTTAAGATGCCTTCAATGTCTATATGGATCCTCTAGAAGTATGATCCTACAAGGAAAATTTAATTCTTCTACTTAATTGTGACATTTTATTTCTGTGGTCTTCACTGAGCCAGGTGACATTCAGAAAATACATAGCCTTGTGTGAAAACTGCCTGCTAAATGTTAAACTTTCAGGGACAGGAGAACAATTCACTCTCTTTGCCTGTTCAGTACTGGATTTTCCTTCGAAACTGACAGCAATTATTAAGAATTAGTGTCAAGTGACCTTGGGCTATGAGACAGATAGGCATCCCATAAAGCTAACAGTGAGAGAAGCCTTCAGGTGAAAGCAAATTCAGAGCTGGAGTTAACAAGTGATGATCTGTCGAAAGAAGAAGAATTGATGATCAAGTAGAAATCCCTGTTGTGCTCAACCCTCTGAAATATACAACCATTCAATATGCACTTCCAATTTTTTTACAAGTCAGCTTTTCAAACCCTCACTCCTATTCCTGGTGGCATAACTTGGCTTTCTGTGCTGCACATGTATAAAGAACAGGGTTCTTGTGTACAAGTGTATTTTTTCCTCGAGCAGTGCTTAAAGGAGTGGGCGTTCACATATGTGTAAGGCGTAAGTGTGAGCATTCATCCATATTAACGCTTTGGGTTTGTCCGTGCCTAGGTGTCTATGCAAGTCATCAAAAGACAGGTTGAGGCACAACAAGGAAATCTGTTCCATCTGCAAAATAGAATCAATCATGCGCTGTCAACAGAGATTTAGCTCACAAAGAGCTCAAGTCATACAACATGTTATTGCCTTAAAGGTCATGTTGGTAAAAAAAAATACATCAATTAATTACCTCAGTATTAGCATCCCTTATTTAAATGTCTAACAGGGGAACAAACAAGTTAATAACTGTAGCTGTCCAAGAAACTTAGCATCTAGATCTGTAACTCAATGATCACTGCTAAAACCAAGGTTGCTGGGAGTCTTTCTGCAACCAGCCTTATGTGTCAGCAATGCTATCTGGGATTTTTTCCTGCCAGCTCAGGTTTTCTGTATCCAACCAGTGTACCGCAGTTGACACAATTTCTTTTCTCTGAAGTACAGAAAGAACAGAAATCTTCTGAGTTTTGCTTCTCTGCTTGCTCAGGGGATCTGGGAATGCAAGGAGAACAGATGGACAAAGTAGCATGTGCACAAGGATCTCTGAACCCAGCAAGTCACTCAACAGAAGACCTAGAAGGGACACTTCAGCTGTCACATTTCCTGAGGCATCAGATAACATAAAATTGTTTGTGCTGTTTCTTTGGGTTATCTTCTTTTCTTTTCTTTTCAATACAGGCATTTTAATATATTAACCCTAAAATGAGAATATCTGTGAGACTCTTACCATTGACAGCATTCTGTTAGCCTAAAAAACCAAAAGACTTTGTCCAGCAGGTCACAATTTATGGCCTTCCACAAGAGATCTTGGATTATGGTGTGACCCTAGAGCTGCCCAATTCCAGTGATAAGGAATCGCTACCCTTAGCAGGGAAATGGTGCAGTCAGGTTCTGTTCTCACCATGGCACTTTATTTCCTGAGTCTGGGTAGCTCCTCAGAAGAAAAAGGATTTACATCCTAGCAGCCTTTAACACCCACAGACCCTGACGGATTTAGCAAGAGCTGCAGTGATTCAGTACACAGAGGATGGATTTAAAGTACTTGCATTGTGTCTAAAGTGCCTCCCCTGTGTCTCTAACCACTGACAACCCCAAAGCAGCCACTTAGGAAACTTGAAAGTTACCTGTGTGGTTACAATTGCATGTCCGCAAGCAAAACTCATGAAGCACTTCATGGATGCCAGGAATAATCCTGGTGGCCAGCAAAAAAGACTGATTGTACAGGTAGGTACAGAACAAAAATCAGTGTTTCCTATTCCATGCATTATAGCTTTAAAAATGAATGAGTCAAAAGAGCAAGGAGAGGCACAGCGTAAGCTCAGCAGCATAACTGTGCCCCAGGATATCACTTAATGGATACAGAGGAGCTCACATACACAGAGACCGAGTCTACTTCTACTATCTACAATCAGGGTGTTTATTCTGGGATAAAACAAACATCCATAATCGGTTCTGAAGGAGTGCTGGACTGTGCTTCATGTACTTGATCAAGAAATAATTCATCCCTGTGCAGATCTTACCCTTGTAATTCTGCCAAGGTCAGTGTCACTTTAGGTTATCAGCTGCTGGAAGTGCTGGCTAAGTTAAAACCGCCTACAGCAAGCTTTAAACTTACATACCGGACGTCTTTGACAAAATGTCTGTATCTTACTTTATCTGAGTTTGCAATCCCCTGATAATGCAAGGCACATTCTTCCCTTGTAGTCCCTATTCCCTGCTCTTGCTTCCCTTTCTGGCTCAGTTAAATGTTCCTTATATATCAGAGGCTTGATTACAGAGATCATACTAGTATCACTCCCTGACATTCACCACTGTATTTCTCCTTAAATAATAATTCAAAATAGATTTAAATACTGATAAGGAGGGGTTTTTCCTGGAAAAGGTTTCTCTGTGTGGTTTTTTCCCATTGTGATTACCAGCAGTAATTTGTCCTCACCAAATATGCTGTGTGACCATTATGAGCTATGGGCTAATATGTAAAGCCCATGTAATTTGAATGCAGGATTTTGCTTTGGCCATATTCTCAGCAAGTAGCCTCAAGGCAGTGGCACAAGTCTGGTCTGTCCTGCACAATTACAGTAGCTCAGGGTCTTTGTTTCACTGAAAGTTCATAGAGTTTAAGTTTACTTCACTGCCTAAGCCAATTCTAATGCAGTCCTTAACCTCCAAAAGCTTTTCTAAGATGTGAGCATGGGATTTTTTGTTCCTTATCTGTCAGTACTACCACTCATCTTTTCTTAGAAATTCAAGGTTAGAAAATGGAACTGCTTGTGTGTCACAAAGAATTTTAATATCCAGTTAATTTAGCAGGTAACCCTGGCAGGAACACAGAGACCATACAACATCCTGGGCTTGGCACCCTACAACATTAGGAGTAAAAGTTTTCAGAAGTCAGTGTAATTTTCCAAACTGAGTCTAGATCAGTTATCCCACAGGAAAATGTGGTTGTTCCTTTATTGTATCAGTACTACCAAATATTTAGCCTCTGAAAATTGTCCTACAAACATAAAATAAGTAACATTCTGAAAGGAAATCAAGAAAATATTTATGCTTTGACTAGTGCAAACCCAAACCAAAGACTTCTGTGTTTCTCTTTTAGTTAAATCATTCACCTTTTCTACTTTGGCTGTTTGTAGCAACAGGTCAAATTGCAGTGACTCTCCTTAGAAACATAAAGCGAAGACAAGTATCGTATGAGAAGACAGATGTTCTCTCACAGAATGAGTCTATTACGAAAAGAAACTGAAAAGATGCATAACACCTCAGAGAAAACTGATTAGAAACTGAAACATGAAGGTTAAACCTCTCAGCAATATCAGACTGTTCAACAAAAGATGCAGCTGGTAGGAAAGATGAACCTTTGCTCCACTGTCTCCCGTTTAGAGCTAAAAATAAGAGTGACTCATGCCAGTAACAGTGTTGCTATTTGGCTTTACAAATTCAGATTGTTAGGCTTACATGAACAGAATCACTCCCTTCCTACCATGGATCATGGAAGGATAGTAATGACATGAACACTTAACAATTGGGCACCAAGCAGCCCTTGGTTTCAAAACTCAATAGGATCTCTCAGGAATAAGTAAAAGTTATACAGTGTCAAGACTGAAATTACCATTACAATTAGGAAGAAAAGTGATGTTATGCGTATGCATCTGAGCAGTACATGCTTCCATGGCTTTTACAGGTACAGCCCTGTTTGGTTTGTTTGCTAGCTGATTATCTGTAAAAGGCTGCACAGGGGCCAAACAAAAGAAACATCCTGAATGTTTTTAGAAAAAATCTCCCAGAATAAAGCACCAGTCCACTTGTTTGCTTTAATTTCAGTTAAATACATTTCAAAATAGGTCAGAGGGGGAAATAAGTATGGACTGACAAGAATGAGAAATCTTCAGATACCAAAAGGAGAAAGTTTATAATTCTATGAAAATTCAACCTCAAGGACCCTCATCAACTTGTATTCTAGAAAGATGAGATTATCTTAATTCCTGCATGTACACTGAAAGAGAAACAGTATCTTACAAATGTTCCGTAAGGCACATTTTCTTCCTCTCATACAACCTCCACTCAATATACACTTTCTTCATTCCCAAGGTCAAGTGTAGGAGATAAAACAAATGTTCTCTTTTACATTTGGTAGTGCTGGTGGTGATCAGAGCCACCAAGGACTGAACAACTGCCTTGGAGCAAGAAAGGAAATTCACAGGAGAAATGGAAAGATAATGAATAAGAAAATCTGTGCATCATCCTGCTTCCAAAGACGCTCAGATAAGGGAAAGTACAGCAAATGGTATTTCCAAGCTAACAAACAGTAGTATTGTTAGCATTCACAGTAGGCTGCCAGTCTCATTGGTCCTGAAATGCTGCTGCAACTCCTCATACTGTGTTGGTTTTGTACTTCAGAGGAGATTTTACGATAACAAAATCACTTCACTGCAAAGACAGAAAAAAAGGCATATGGAAAATAGTTTTCTGTAACAATTTATGCATAGATACTCTGTCAAAGGCCTTCTTTCTCTTAATCAAAACAACCACAGAATTAAAGTGAGATTATGTATAGAGAAAAATGACCATAAACTGCAAATGCTAAGATGACCACACACCACACAGCTGCAACTGGGAGCTGCTACACTGTTCCCTTGATAAAAAACAATTAGCAAGGCTCAGGTCAGATGTATAACAATTTCCCCTGAAAATCTGCATCAGAATGGCAAAAACAAAAAAAAGAAAAAAGAATGAAATCACTTGCTGTACTAACACACAGCATCAAAATCCCTGACCTACTGCAAATGAGTGCCCTTTTACTTATTTATATATTCTACAGAAAATCTGCTGCAAACCACAATTTTTCAGTCTTCTTTAACAAGTCTGATCCCTGTAAACTCAGTCTGACCAATACACTAACTTTTCTGAACTGCACAGAGATCTACTTGCTCTAAGTACAAGATTTCTCAGACAGTCTGTTGCAAGAAGCAAGAAAACTCTGCCACATGCAGAACTCAGAGAATCATACTCTGTAGCAACACATAAAAACCATACCCATTAATAGCATCCAGGAATCATCCTTCCCCCTGCCCCATTACATCAAGGCTACTGTAAAAAGGCATCTTTCATTTTGGTTTTGACAAAATTCCTCTCCCCACAGTGAATGCAATTTATCTGATGGATTTCTCTTCGAAATGAGAAACAGAGTCCTTCACTGTAGTGTTACAGTATATGAAATAAAAATGAAACAGAATCTAAATATACCCACACTATTCTGCTCTCCATCTCTCACATGAGTCCAATATCATTCTTGCACCCAAACAGGAGCATTAAAGGCTATGCTTATCCATCTTGCAGTGTAAAAAGCAACCTTGTAAACATTGAGAACAACCATAAGAACTTTGAAATGACTGTCAATGAGAGTAGTACATTATTTACACTTTCATTGGGGGTTTTCAGTTTGTTTCTTGCTCTTATATAGAATATAGGCACACATCTATCTATCTATCTATCTATCTATCTATCTATCTATCTATCTATCTATCTATCTACCTCCATACAGGATTAAAAAAAGCACAGTTAAGTGCATGAGTGCATACAAAGACAGCTATGTATCCCTACTTGAGTCACCATCCCTGGAGATATTTAAGAAATGTATAGATACGGTGCTTCGCAATGTGCTATTGTGGCAGGCATGGAGGGGTTTATTTTGTGTTTTTCAACCTATCAGGTATTTTGGTTTTATGTTGGTGAGGGTATGGTTGGACTCTGTGATCTAAGAGGTCCTTTCCAACCATGATGATTATGTGATTCTTCACCCCCTCCTTTATAACAGGATGCCCCTGCTACCCCATGTGCCCTTTACTGCAATTTCTTCCACTGAACATCTTACAGCTAGTATGTCCCATCAGGACCCAGTTTCAGAGAAATGATAGGTATTATGGAGTCAGGCTTCATCTCACACATTTTGCAATAATTTGTGTATTTTTTATTAATATTTTCACTGGGATATTTCCTTGGACTAAAATATTGCAGCCTCTACAAATCAGGCTAGTGCTGACAAAATCAGTCCTAAACTGTACCTCTCTTGTGCTGGTCTCTAAGACAGACACACTGGGTAAGGGCAATGGTGACAGATGATGCACAGACTATCAGCAGTGAATGGCTCTACTACGTTTGAAAGATGGATTCTTCCATCTTTCTCAAAAAGAGAAAGAGCTAAAGCCTAAAACAACCCTGCTCTCTAGGACACAAATCATCCAGCAGAGGGAAAGGGCTTGTTTTAGTAGCCTCAGCGCTGGGAGAGGCATCTGGATGCTGTCCAAAGAGCAGTGTTATTTGCAGAGGGGTTCACAAGACATAAAAGAAGGGAGTAATGCTGATAAGGTGTATAAATTAACGATTTTGTTGCTTCAATATATCTGCACCATTGATGCTTCTAGACAGAAGCAGGGCTTATTTGTTTGTTCCTTGTCTGCTGCTGTGACTGAAGAGCTTGCTGAGGAGCCAAAGGGAGGTGGGACACCAAATCACTGCAGCTGGGCTAGCTACAGCCATGGGATGAGAGAGCTGTGCTGCCACAACCACATCATACTCCCTGGCTCACCTGTGCAAATCCAGGTGGTATCAACCTAGAGTTATGGTTCACTAAGAGTAGCTGTATCCTCCAAACTTCTCTGGCTTCACAGAAGAACCTTGGAGAAGAGAGTGAAAAAGAAGTGTGAAAAAGACCATGTCCTTGTGTGTCAGCAGTGGGAAGAACTGCCTGGGATGGTAGTCTGGAGCTAAGGAGGGATAGAGTAGGAGTTAGCGTTGCCATCACAGCAGCGTGGTACTCCCCTAGGATGGCTGACTGTACTTTTTGGGGTCCACGGTGCCCCCATCAGAAGTGAGAAGCATGTTCTGCATTTTACAAGATCAAGACAAATGTCTGTGCATTGTCATTTTTTACTATTGCTCATGACAACACCATTTTATTTTAATTCCTTCAAGATTGCAGCTAAGCTGGTAATAGCAATCAAGGCATTTTATAAGTCAAATTTAGAGAAAACCAAACTATTTAGTATTTATTTCTAAGTGGATCATTAGTGTTTTCTCTGAGTAACATGATGTCTACAAAATGTCTCTAAAAATGTCAGCTAAGTGGAAAGATACAGAAAGATGACTCTCATAAGTTCCCATGGCCTTTGGAATACAAATCATTACTGCACAAGCACAGAAATAGCATGGTAAATTTACACAGATACCCTATGCCATCAAGTTCTTACAGCTAAAAGACTTACTCAGGCAGGTACTCCTGTTGACTGTAATCCCCATACCATCACAGTCCTCCTCTTGCTAATTTAGCTTTTTAGCTTTGCTCTAAATTTCTGAAAATTCTACTTTAGCTCAAAAAAGCAACTCTTCCCCACATGCTCCTCAGCATTCCTCACCTTTCCCTGTGCCACTCCAGATTCCTGGATGACACGATCTTTCTGTATACTCAGCAGCAGCAGGCATTCTGCTGGGAACAGGAACTCAGGCACTAGAGTTACAGCTCTATGTAGCTTCTTTTAAAAATTTCAGTTAAAATTGTTTACTTGCAGAAACACATGGAAATCTTAAGCCCCTGGCTGACTTTTTTTGTGGATCTAATCTATTACCATGGGGCTATTCAGTATATAAAATTTCGTTCAGTCTACAGAAATAAAATACAAATTCACTTGGGTGCAATTTAGTGTGGCAATAACTATACTGTTTATATCATGATCAAGTACAAAGAGTTGGTCTAATATCCCCAAGGACAACAGACTGAGTAAATAAGCATCTTTATAGGAGGGTTCTGAGATTTATTCCTGATTCTTTCCAATGGTGACTTTGGAGAATCCATCTCAGCCCTTCCAATGGAAAATTGCCCCTTCTGATATTTGCTGGTAAGATATCTGATCTTGTGTGAAATACAAATGTGGCTGTGGCCTGAACTAAACTCGAAAAACATTAGTTCCACCATGAAGAATTACAACCATTACTTCTACATTGATAGCAACATACATACACGGGTCAGTTACAGCTGACAGACTCTTACCCCATATCTGATTTTTGGGGCTTGGAGCAGTTAGGATTCTTTCCACCCTGACCCAAGGAAGTGGTAGCAGCAGTCAAGATTGCCAAACACACAGCTCTGGTAGATCTGCACATTTGGAAACCCACGCTAGATACACAAATCCTCAAAGAATCCCATGTTATAGAAAAGAATATTCAAATTGGACTTCAGAAAAAACTTTTGAATGGTTAAGAGAGTGAAGCAGTGTGAAAGACACCCAGACTAGAGTTTCCACAATAAAAACTTGAATAACTTCCCTGAGGTAGGTAGTATTCTGGGCAGGAGGATGAACTACAGATGTTTCTGAGGTCTTTTCCAGTCTTATTTGTGTGATCCTGCTCTCAAGCGTACTGCCCACCTTCATAAAGAAGGAAATCAATGTTTCCCAGTTTTTTCAGTGTATGCTTTCACTGGTGCTAATAACAGAAGTGAGAACAGGATGCCACATTTACAGGCATCCATTTGCGAGCATCATCTCCATCACAGCAGTATGGAAACTTTTCAACCTATATGGTGCTCTCCAGTGTCCTGAGAGATCAGCAGCCGTGTGTGTTGCTGCCTTTCTGCAGTACCAAAGAGAAGATCTGAAGGCCTTGCATTTTCAAAGACAACCTCTTCTTTTTACTGCATTCTCTATGTTTCCAGAGTGGGAGTCCAGTGGTATAACAATTTCTCTCATTCATGTGCATGCCGTATCCGGCTTTTACTTTGGCAGCGTACAACAGTTTATTTTTAGGGCTCTACCTCATGATACCCTTGATAACCCAACTTCTACACAATCTAACCCTTTATAACCTAACCTATTTTCTTCTCCAATGCATTGCAAGCCCTCTGTTCTCTTCAGTTTCCAAACAAATGTCTTTTTTTTTCCAGATCTTGTAAATGTTTATGAAGAGAAGAGTTTGGCTGCACCTTTAACCCTGGTTGCACAGCTCCACCACCTGCAGTAAGCAGAAGCAGCAGCAAGGGGCCAGGTACTGTACATTTCATCCTTGTATGTCCTTTACATCACATCTTAAGTTTTAATGCACAAACACTTGTTAGCTGAACTAATTCTTTACAGGAGCATCCCTACATATCCACTGATTTCTAAACTGCAGAAGGCAGTAAGAGGCCAAGGCACTCACACACAGATCACATGGGGCTACCTGGTCATGCAATGCTCTTTTCCTCTCTAGCTGCTAAAATAAGTTAGGATGATTTAACAGTCACATGCAATGCTTTTCTAATGCTGCCCCTTCATGCACCTTGATCACCAACTGCATGATTGTGTAAAGCAGAAATTTCCTTCCCTGTGCTCTGCGCTATAAGAAAATGAATGATACCAGTGCTCGATACTAACTTACAGCATTTCCTTTTTTTTTAATTTTCTCCAGAAAATTATGTTTTCAGTGTCTGTAAAAATGCTGTGTTCTACCTCAGACACAAAGCAGTCAGGTAAAGAAACCACTCTGGAAAAATTCCCTCTGTGATTTGCTTAAGTAGCAATTTATGTTAATAGGAAATCTGCTGCTCTTTTTTAGTTAGAAGAGACACACAGACAAAAAATCCTATTCTAAAGGCCATATCACACAAATGTAGATTAGGAGTTTCCCTAAAATCTGTTTACAGAAGAAAGTGCTGCACAAAGATCCAGAGGATCTCTTCTCTGCCTATGTCAGAATCTATTTTGTAAGTGAAATGTGTCTTTAACTCGTCTAATCTTCCTACAATCATTTCCCCATCCAAAAAGGAACATAATAAAACTTATTTTACTTTATAAAATGCTTTGAACTCGATAGATGATTACAGGATTTTTTTTAAAAAGTCACATTTTTATGGCTATGACTGCTATTAAACTAACACAAGCAAGAATGTTTGTCAAATTGCATTCAGTATTTTTCTTTTAATGTGACATGCTCTGCTAAAGTAAGCAGTGGCACTGTCAAAAAGCTCCATATACAACTTCCTAATGGTCATGCTGACAAAAAGAAGGCGTCTTTGATACTGAAACATTCCTGAAAAAATTTGCAACTACTCTACAGAGGAAAAGCTTTATATATTCCCTGAATAACAAGCAGAAGAGCAACCCAGCGTGGCCACTAGCCAATTTAAATGTTGATATTATTCAGGGGTCACCCATCATGAGTGTGAAAACACGTCTGACACATTTTCCCTGCAGGAGTTCAGTGAGCACAGATGGCACCATCAACCACTTCCACTCTTTTCAGTACATGGAGAAAAACTCTAATTGGGATAATTCCCAACAGCAGCCCAGCTGTTCAGGAAAAGCCATTTGGAGCATCCTCTGAAAAAGAGACAGTCAAACTTGGTGTGGGTGAAGGCAATGGGATACAAGAGACAAGTGTTTAAAACCTCTCCACTGTGAAATCCAGTGGATGTACAGCCAGTGATTCATTTCACAATGCTATGCTTGTGCCACATGAAATAAAGTAGCTGAGAACATGTAAAACTAAGCGAGGAGATGTTGGTTTCACAGTTAAATTGCTGAATTTGCTAAGATATATGAACCTCCAGTACTCTTAATATGTTAGCAAAGCAAATTTTTACACTTACAGAATCAAATTGGACACACTACCCTGCTTCACCCATCAAGCTCTTTTTTTGACTGAATTATGCTCACTACTAACTACAGAATAGTTTTTCATTCACACTTGCACTAGTGTATAGCGAATATGTATTTGGGCCATAATTTACTGTCCTTTTCCTTCCTAAAATGTCACTGAAATCCGCAAGTGCAAGGTTTTCTACTTTGAGTAATATGTGCTTTGTTATGAAAAAAAAAAAAAGATCATGGGGTAGACAGTATTTGGAAAGAAATGCATTACATAATCAATGCTGTAGAAAATAATCCAGAAAACAAAAAAAAAGATAGTATCTTTCTAATTCTGGTAAAAAAATCTAATGGCCAATCCACACAACAACAAAAATCATGAAGATTAAACAACCACCTGCTTTGGGATAGTTCAGTTCATACTTTGTCAAAATCCCCATTTCTCACTCTCCCATTTCCTTTGGGACGTTCTTGAACTACCTCATAACATGCCCATGAAACACAGCATTTATCTATCTATTTATTTATCTGAGCAAAGTGTAATTAATTCATTCTTCTAAACTTGTAATCATCCCTAACACAGAGATGAAAAGATACTGTATTGTAATTCCAAAAGTAAGGGAGCAAAACAGAGAAGCAATGTTAACCTGTCTCCCAATCCCAACGTAAATCAGCAATAAACCTCCCTACTGCAGGGTGCTAAGAAACCAATTTAAGATAATCTATCAAGTATGCCCACCTCCTGCAAAGTTGTAGGCAGAGGGGTGTGCCACTAAGACAAATGATTCACTGCCAGCCTATAACATCTCTGGCCTTGCCACTTGTAATCAGAATGGCTACAAAATTGTACTAAACTGCTAATTTAAGTCTGCAGAGAGGGGAATGGAGGTCATTGAGGCACACCAGGGATTAAGAGTAACTCTGTGTCATGGGAGGATATATCTATTCCTTCCAAAATACTGAGTTTCTCCAATAAGATGTAAGTTAAAAACAATTTTGGAAAGTAACTGATGATTTCATCAAGTGTACAAAGTCAAGGCCGAGATGTCTACTTTGCTTGATAAGGGAAGCAGAGACACTGAGGGGAGGAATAAAATGCTTTAACTACAAACAGAGCAAAAGGATATCAGAAAACATTCTGATTTCTCAGAAACAGAAAATCTTTATAATTCCAAAAGCACACGCAAAGCAGTCAGGGGGAATCTTTGACTGGCTTCTCTTGCCAAAACCAACTGCAGGTTGACAAAAAGTAAACCCTATGGTGTGCCTCCATCCAATAGCACACACAAAAACTTGTGTTACCACCATCTTCAGAAGCCTAAGGGATGTATCTGAAGGCAGGGGTTAGATACTATAATCAAGGCATAATCAAGTCTTCAATCAAATGCAATAAAATAACAAGAAAAAAAATCAGATTTGGTCTAGAAAAAGCCCACCACTATTCTGCATGGTGCCACTAACATCCAATATAATGTTTGAAGGCTTCACAACATGACAGATTTCTTGGCCATTGCACATGATATATAGTACTTCCCACCTTAAAAACACCCTCTGATGTGAAGGGGTGTTTCAGAACATACAACTAGGGAAACACAGGAAGTTGGTTGCAATGCCAAAGAAAAGCAGTAACACCGAGTGGGAATGCCTGGCCAGGCAGCAGCCCTACAGGAACAAGCCTGCAAGCTACAGGGAATCAGAAGCTGAGTATAAACTGTTTGCCATACAATGAGAGCAAAGGTATGCGAGATATCTGAACAGGAGTAGAGCCACTAAGACATGGATCTCAGCTCTGTTCAATGCTGGTGAGGCTGCTGGACAGTATATTCCATGGGGACATGGTTCCATGGGAGAAAGCTCATGTTCTGAATGACCAGCAATCTAAAAAGTATGGTGTAGACCTAGGAAAAGTTTGAAGAAACTGGAGCCATCCAGTCTTTGGAGGAACCGAAGCATGCATTTCTGCATCATAAAACTGAAGAGGTGGAACAGAACATGAAAGATAGCCAGAAAACTGAGGAGCAGAATCTCTGCTGAGCGTCTGCCATGAACAAGACAGGAAAAAGCAGGCTTAAAGAGCAGCAAAGATGCTTCAGATCTTAGGAAAAGAATTCTAATGTAAAAGCTGATGAAGCACTGGCAGATGGTGCTTAAAGGAGAGGTGGAAACTTTAAATGAAGAAGATTAAACAAACATCTTGCAAGAACATGAATACACCTGACCCTGCTTGAGGCCAGGAGGCAAAATGAGGTGACAGCCCACAAACCTATCCAAGCCTTCAGAGATGTGTATTGCAGTGCAGAACCTCTGTGCGGGTCTGCACAGAAGGCACTGCAGAAGAACAGAGCTCCCCAGACTGACCTAGGACAATATAGCAGACATGACTAGGAACAATGACAAAATTATAAGGCTGCAAAACAATCAAAACCAGGAGCTTACTGAACTTTTTTCTCTCTCTCTGCTTTTAGTCTTCCCTCCCCCACAGTATTAATGAAATTCCAGGAATTTCACAGTAATATCACAGTATCACAGTAATGACGAGGCTGGAAAAGACCTTAAAGATCATTCAATCCAACCTGAAACCAACCAGGTAAACCTAACATCTGACATCTAGATCATGCCACTCAGCACTTCATCCAGCCTAACCCTGAACACCTCCAGAGACGGCGACTTGACCACCTCCATGGGTAGCCCATTCCAAAATTGAATCACTTTCAGTGAAAAACCTTTTCCTAATGTCAAGTCTAAACCTCCCCCAATGGAGCTTAAGACTGTGACCCCTTGTCCTGTCTCCAGTGTCCAAGGAGAAAAGACCGACCCCTGCCTGACTATAACCACCTTTTAGGTAGTTATAGAAGCAATAAGGTCACCCCTGAGCCTCCTCTTTTGCAGGCTAAACAGACCCAGCTCCATCAGCCTCTCCTCGTAGGACTTACCATTTACCATTTACATTACCCTTTACCATTCTAGTTGCTCTTCTCTGGACTCGTTCCAGCACCTCGATATCCTTCCCAAACTGAGGGGCTCAGAACAAAACAATACTCCAGGTGCGGTCTAACTAGTGTTGAATACAGGGGGAGAATAACCTCCCTCTCCCTGCTGGCCACAACAATCCTGATACAGGCCAGGATGTCATTAGCCCTCTTGGCCACCTGGGCACATTGCTGACTCATGCTAAGTTTACCGTCCACCAGTACTCCCAAGTCTCTCTCCACCTGAGTACTCTTCAAGAACTCCATTCCCAGCCTATAGTTCTGCTTGGGGTTGTTACAACCAAAATGCAGAACCCGACATAGATGAAGAAATATATTCTTATAGCTATTTTCTCCATACTACAGGTGTAACAGTGAACTCTGTACAATGCCTTAAAACTAAGAAATTACTTGCCATCATCTCCATCCATTTGCACTTTTTTTCCCTTTGATAGCCTTCCCATCCTGCTCTTGCTTTCTCTCCTTTCCCCCCACCTCTACATTATGGAATTATAGTGAAAAGCAAGATAAACAAAGATGATTAGATGAAAACCACAAGGGGAAGTAAGAGATATTTGGTATCATCAGAGTTAAATACTTCAGGGAGGAACCAAGTATATTGAGAGCTGAAAGGTTTGTTCATTTGAGTTCACTTCTACAGAAAATTTTCTGCTAGATCCACTTTAGAAAGTCAGAATGTAATAAACAGAGTTATTCTCTGTAGGGTTATTGACAAGAAAAAAAGAGCTATAAGTAGTATTGATTTGGGGTGAAATGGTAGAACGTGACAATCAATAGAGCTTAGTCAGATATAAAATAGGAGTCGTCGTACAAGTCATGACAGGATTATTACAGGAGCCAAATCCTGGTAACAGCTAAGGAAAGGAGGAAGCTATAAATGTGATCTAAAATGTAAGCTGCAGATTGCTTTATAAAGAAATAACCCTAACTATTAATTTTCATTTTTTAATATGTGAGATAGATTTTGTTTCAGCATATTGTTGCTGCTGTTTTTCTAAGGCTTTTGAAACAAATTCTTTCCACCTCAACAGTATTTTCATTAGATGTCATCAAAGCTCTTTTCAAATCTCTGAGAGAAGTGTGATTATCTTTATTTAACAGATAATGAGAAGACAGAAAGAGATTGGGGCTATATTTTCCAAAGCAGTCAGTAATGCTGTGTCAATACACAAATCCAGAAAGCAAGAGTCCTACAGGAAAAGATTTCAAAGATTCTGGGAAACCACAACTTTGGTTGATGTCAACAGTTACTTATAAATTCTCAGACTCTGCATCACAGACTAGGGAGCTGGAAGCTGAGCCTTTGCAGCAAGCCGTGTAAGCACAGTAAACTTGCTCACAGTAGCAACAGAACCTAAAATACAGAGGATCCTAATTTACAGTCCTCTGTTCCAATAATAGAGCTCAATTTTTTTTCCTACTTGAATGACTGAGGGTGAAAAAACCCAGCCACCATATATTCCACCACATGAGAGATCTGTACACGCACTGGTATGTATATAGTGCCTAAATTCCAAGCACAACCTCACTGGAAAATAACAGCAACAGTAACCTAAGAACAGCAATGAATATTTTTCACTGGTTATTTCACCCATGCACTTCAGAGTCTTGTCTTTTCCTAGACTCTGAACCAGAAAAAAGAATTAAAATTAATAAATTCTTCAGAGATCCAAAAATGCCTTACATTTGATACTGAATTAGTTACACTACTGAGAAGAAAGGCAGAGGAATTAATAACGATCAGCAGCATCACACAAGAATTTATTGCAGGCTGTGATGAAAACTACTACATTCAAGGGAGACATAAACCATATTTTGAAGAACCTTCTGCACTAATCAGCTAAATAAATGCCAACAATCAAACTGTGGGATATACAGACCCCCCAGGGAAGAGGGGGTCCTGGAACAGCCTCATTGTTATGAATAGAGCCATAAGATAGAGAGGAGCTCACACAACTCCAATCACAAGGAAAGAACAGGACAGGCAGAATGGCATCACCACGCCTGGCAAGTAAATAAGAGTAATACAGTTGCAGAAAAAAAAAAGCCCATTGATCTCTAGACAGGGATTTGTAGACACTGCAACAGTTTGAAAGCTTCTTTAGCTGGAATCACATTTTCAGTCACAAGATATTTATTGGAAAATGGCATTATCGTCTCCACATAGAAAACCAGGACTGAATCACATCAGGATGAGAATGGTCAAGACGACCTTTCGAGGTCCTCTTCAGCTGTATTTCTGTAAATCTATGTTCCGTGACAGAAAACACATCTGGATCACAGCCGCTTGGGCTTAGGCATTCAAGTTGGAAAATGTTGGCATAAGTCTTTGGCATGAGAAGGAGCCCAGGCTATTCTTATATTGGTCTCTATCTGCCATCAATGATGAGATTCAATCATAAAATGGCTTATTGCTCCAACACAAATGTATAATAACCTGCTGGAGCAGAAATACAAAGCTGCTCTCATTATCATAGCTAAGTTCATTTTACAGCAAGGTAGTTTACTTCAAGACTTTTTCCAGCAATCCGAGTCTAATTACGAAATCAATTTAAAGCAATTTTGTAATTAAATGTACCTGCCGAAAATACCTCACAGGCTCAATAATTTAAAATGATAGTGTAAAAATGTAATTAAAATGAAAAAAAAGGCCAAGTAAGGCTTGGTGGCTCCTCCAGGAGGAGAGTGCTGAAGGACATTTCCAGCCCCCATAGCCGCTTCCTCCCCAGATGCCTGCTCTCCTCAGCTGCGGGGAGGGAGATTCAGCACTAAGTGTCCACGCAGAAATGTCCGAGGGGACCACGCTAAGAGATGTCTTATTTCTTAAAAAATGAAAATAAATCACACTCTTTCAAGATCGGTCGGTACTTACATCAAGCTACTGCTCCCTAGCAGGGCCGGGCTGAGGCTCCCTCTTCCCGGGTACCCCACTCGGGGTGCGGGAGGTTGCGGACAGGGATGTGCGGGATGGGGCACCGGACGGAGCGGCGCTCCGCTCCCCTCAGAGGGCTCCGGGGGAGGAAGTTTCCCCGCTCCCCCCTACCCGGGGCTGCGGGGGCGGCAGGGGAGGGAGTGCCTGGGGAGGAGGAGGAAGAGGGGGCCAGGGCCCCGCACTCACCGCCCGCTGCCGGGCCGAGGCTCAGCGCCAGCCACAGCGCCGCGGCCAGGGCTCG
>VZRI01008218.1:101381-118943 GCA_013397515.1 Upupa epops
CGGGACCGGGCGGACGGGAGCGCACACGCACGCACACACACACGCACAACCCGACACACGCAGGCACGGCCGGCCCTACCCGTGGGGGGAGCAGCGCGGAGCCGCAGCGCGCACCTGCGCGGACGCGGAGCGTGAGCGGAGCAGCGGGGAACCCGGAGCTGCGGGACCGCTGGCGCACACGCATGGACTGACAGAGAGGTCAGGGCAAGGGAGGGACACTTAGCGCCCCTCTCCTGAGGCGCCCAAACACTTCCCAGAGGCAGGGAAACGCAAAGTTAAGGATTGCGGTATTGCTAGTTCTCACTGAGGAGGATCCTGAAGGTGCTTCGTCAGGGAGCAGAACATGAGGCAGGAGATGTAGGCTGTCAGCGCCGGTGCCGCATCACGCACGGTTTGCGGGATGGGAAGGTGTATGGCAGAGCGCTGTCGCCCATCAGCTGCCGTTGAGAAAGGCAGACGCCAGGGCCTGCTGGCTGAAACAATTTGCCTGTTTAGGAGGCAGCACCCATCTGGATTTAGTCAGTCTGTGAAATTCACTGCCACGAGTCACTGAATCCAAGACACTGTCTGGGAGCTTCCACAGCTGCAGTGTGGCTCTGTGTTGCCGGCTGCCATTCGCACTGCACGAAGTTAGGGGGGTTTGCTCCTTTACCCTCCCCTGTGCATTGCTTAGAGGTAACGGAGGGCGTTCTCTAGCTGAGGAGGTTCCCGGTATAGAGGTGTGAATCAGATTAAGAGTTGTAGTGCACTCTTGGAACACCACCAAAGGAAGAAAGCAGGGCAAGACAAATAACGTATTCCAATAAACTATACCTGGGCTCAGTGCAAACCCACACCCGAAGATACATGGACTCCCGTAACAGCATGTGGAAATTGCAGTTCCGGATGCTTCAAAGTTAATAGTTGATATTGGTAAAGGATTGTGTGTGGCTGGAGTTGCTTCCGAGCATCTCAGCCACCTGGTGCTGTTTTCTCTGACTTAAAGCCATTCAAGAGGGGTTTTAACTCAAACGAGTTCAGCATGTAAAGAGCAGTGTAAGAAATCCTTTATGTCTTCACTCTCCCCTGGAGAAAATGGGCATCTTATAGTGAAATACAAGTCTTCTATTAAGAAAGGAAAAGCATGTGGCAAATTTTCAGCTAAGAGAATGCTTTCTCTCTGACATACCTTTGCTGCTCCTTTTAAACAGGATCATCTAGAAACTACAGAGCTTTTTCAGACAAATATAATTTCCTGACCAGGTGAGTTTTCACACACACACGCACCAGGCAGCCCAAAGAGGGAGTTCAAGTTAGTAATAGCTCTCCTAAGCTGGGTGAGTACAAAATGGGCACAATTACATGGCAGAGATGGCACTTCTGAGGCTGTTGGCTACTGCAAGCGGCAGGACAGAACATAAATGCAGCAACTCCTACTATCTCTAAGAAGAGAATCTTTATTTTAGTGGTTCAATAGCTTTAATTTTTGAAATCAAACTAGGAAATATTGTGTCTCTATCAAGCTAGTGCTATTCCCTTTCTACATTTTAAATGAAATGCAAAATCTATCTTCAACATGGATGGAGGCATTACACCCAGATACACAGTGGCCATTCAAGGAGGAAGAGATGAATGAAATAATGTCTGTCACTGTTGAGAGGTGCTACTCAACACTTGTTTCTGCTATTTGCTCTTGTTCCCACATGTGCAGCTGTGTCTCTGATGCCATCCAGTCTGAGGAGGGACAACCAAGCATTCTAGGTGTCCGTCAGCTCCAAACAGCATTGGAAAAATCAACATTTGCTTTTGAAGTGTCTCTTTTTCAAAATACAAACAGACTGTAAAAATTCACCTCGTGCCAAGCAGCAGGTTTATATAGGATACACAATGGTGAGGGTGGGTGAAGGGCTGGGGATCTGGACCCCAGTGACAGAAGGGGTTTGGTGGCCATGCCTGTAAACCAAGAGCAGAGAAGGGCTCCTGCAGCTGAACTAAATCTCAAGCTGAGTGAGTAGTGAGAAGTGGAGGAGGATGGAACCTGAGGCAAAACTAGCCACAGAGAGGCAGAGGGGAAGATGCTGCTCTGCTTCAATTTGGACTTCATTTCTGGAAGGGGTAGATTGCCTGGAGGGCTACAACAGCTCAGTGACCAAAACTGGCATCTGTAATCAATTTTAGTCCATCCCCCTGAGCTGAAGTGGGACCAGAGCAGCAATCAAAGAGCTGGACCTGAGGCTCTGAGCTGCTGTTACACAGCACAGACTGTAAAATACAGGAGGATTTCTCCCTTGACAACCACCTCAGTATTCCACAGTCTCGGATTTTGTGATTTTTCTGCCTTCCAACACTTGGTCACCCCTCTGCTATTTATTTTAAGCAAGTTTACAGCTATGCCTTAGATTTGTAGGGACTAACCCTGAATTACCTCCAGTGGGGATAACCTCTCACCAGTACTGCTGTAGACAGGCTGGAAGCAAATCAGAGAGATGATGTGACAGATTTTTTTCACCATACTTCCTCGCAGAGCTGCCTTCACCTCCCTGCACTGCTGCTGCAGCTAAAAATGCCTTTTGTTAGCAGCCCAAAATGAAGATGAAAAGCATCAGCTCCCATCTGCTCCCACCAGGAGCAGGTCCCTGTTGCTCAAGCACGTAAACATTGAGGTAGTGCTGCTGGTAGCCAGGGGAGATCTCTGCTTCCTCACAACTGTTTGGGGGTGCTGCCATGTGGTGAGAGGCATTTCTGGCCAGCTTCACTCTCTTTGGAGGGAGAGGGCTTCAGCTCTTCTCCAGCTGGTGCACACAGCAGGCTGGCTCCTGGCTGTTTCGAGCAAGTGCAGGGTGGGCATCCCAGATAGATTCTGTCTGTTTGTGGATTTACAGCTTATCTTCTCCTGGAGCTTCATAATCCTTTGACAAGTAAAACATTCTGTGTATGTTTAAAATTACATGAATTTATTTTTGTCCTGCCATACGCACTGATCTCTTTCATACTCTTATTTTCATCTTCCCACATGCATTCATTTATTGGATTACCTTACTCTGAAATCTGTTCTGGATAACAAGCTAGTCTGAAAAATACAGCTAAATGCATCCAACCCAAAAACTAGTTCTTTGTTCCAAACGCAAAAAGTGATTCCTTGTTCCAAGCCAAGTGACAAGAGCGGTCACACTGACTCTGCTCAGGACTAGAGAACTTGAAAACTCTGCCCACCATACACTGCATTTGGCCCTTGTATTTGTATTAACACAATCTACTCAGTGTGTGAAGGCTTACGAGGTGCTGCTCAAATAATCTGAGGCAATACAAGAGCCTGTGCCATCACCAGTCTGAGTGGCACAGAGTGGACAATGCAGGACCAAGGCCTGCGAGTGAACAGACACAGCCAAAGAACTGCTGAGCATCTAAGACAGGAGTTAGATGGAAGGGAGGTTTTTAAGTCCAAATTTGCAATACAGCTTTCCTTCCATGACTGAAACACCTATTTCTTAGCCTGGGATACGCCTAAAGTAATTTGTTTCTTTCCTTTTTACATTAAGCCTTTGGGTACCCACTATTTCAGTTATTCCATCAGCATCCCATTCTCAGCAACTCAAGAGCATGAGCCTGCCCAGGACCATGAGACACACATGGGTCTGCAGGTGGCATGAACTACAGGATGCTCCTTGATGTCAACCAGCTCAGGCTTTTTATGGAGCAAACTGGGTCACAGTGATGTGGTCCTGCCAAAATTTGCTGGACACAGTAACAGTTACAGCTCTTGTCTGGGAACTGGGTATCTAAATTCTGTGCGTTTTACTTTTGTCAGTGTACAGATACTGTACACACTGAAGCTGCATCTACATAAGTACATGGAGCCCTTCCAAGACACCAAACCTATTTTCTTTGTATTGTTATGTTGCTATCACAGCATTAGCTTGAGTTACCTGACACTTCAGTTGGCCTCTGTACATTATAGTGGTCATGGGCACCTTTAATTTGTTAGTGAAACTGTAACCCAAAATGTTGGGTACTCTGTCACTGTGTAATTAAGAGATTAGGAGTTTTTTTATTTATGCTGTGAAGTTGTTCCTTCAGAGTATTTTTACCTGGTCAAAAACAGGGTCAGAAGCAATTACCTTAGTGATGTGGCAGATGGATAAGTAAATTTTGACTTTTAAAGGATGTCTCTGTGGTTGTAGCTGAGGGTATTGTATTTATTTGTGGTGGCATGACTGTAAAAAAGACACCAAGGCAGGTTAGTTGCAGTTGAAAGAGTATAAGGGTGATCAGTCCATGGGGAAAATAATTCCAAAATCTGTAATTAATTATTTTAAAATATAAAATGGCAATGACTAGCATTGAGATTTAGCTGGCAGAACATCATTCCAGGCTGTGCTCCAGACCTCCTGACCACAAACCTGCTTCCTTTTCTCAACAGCCACAAGACAGAACTGTTGCTTCCCAGCTCCTCCAGCCCATAGATATCATGTTGTAAAAAACAAACGTGCATGCAAAATTAAGGGACATAATGAAAGCATTATCCAAAAACTGCAAGGGGGAGAGGGGGTGGGGGATGCTAAAGGGAGTCCTGAATGCCTTGTAAGACACTAAGGGACTTCTACATTAAGAGCTAAGATTAAATAACACCCTTGTTTTGTTCTTATAGCTGGTAACACCTAAGATATGTGGCATTTCTTGTATCCTTACCAGGCTCAAGATTTCAAGCATTTTCAAATAAACATATGACTGTAGATTTTACTCATTTGTTTAGGTCCCTCATAAATCAGGTAAGACATTCCAACAGTTTTTTCATACTCTGAATATGCTACAGTTCTCTTTGCACTTAAAAATATTAATGAGCTGAGATTTCACAGCAATGAGATGTGCATGGTTGACCTGGGGAGCTGTACATTATTAAAATATATGCCTTTCAAACACAGGTTTTCTCTTTTCAGTTGGTAATGTTGATGTGTTACTCTTCATATTCAGAAGTGAATAAATTCCTAAATAATTTCCAATCTATTGCCAACTGTACTCTGGTCCTACCAGAGCATGCCTGGGGACTCTCCTCTTCACTGTGACATTGCTTTTGCTTGACTCTGCAAGAGGCTACCCCTCCCACACACATCTCTGGGTAGATTTGTATTGGAAATCTTGATGTCATTTCACCCCAGTCTACAAAGGCCAGCTTTTTCACCTACGTCTGTCTGAAGAAGGTAATTGCTATCCATTCAGTAATTGCAGGGATTGCAAGAAAGCAATTATTCTGAACAGAATACTTAAAGGTGATTGCTTAGAAGAGAGACTTTCCTCATAAGTGTGCTTTCAAGAACAGGTAAGTAATTAGGAGAATAATTATTTTCATAAATTCTGAGCTGCTAACAGTTGTTGACAATGGCTCAAGAGAAGCAGCCCTAAAATTCATGAGTTCTGGTTCTGCAGCTGCTAAGTGCTGCCTGCTTTCACCTCCCACTGAATTCAAATGAGGGTTGAAAGCACTCAGATTCTCACAAAGTCCAGATTTAGGAAGATATTTTTCCCTTCCCTAAACCTAATCGCTCTTATTTGAAGGGGTGAGCAGGAGGGGCATTCTGAGGAAAGTGACAGGAATATGAAAAAAGAGTTCTTTTTCCTTTACTGAGCCATTAGCACTGACAGCTGTAAAGCCACATCTGGGACCAATACACAAACATTAATAACCAACCACCAGTGTAGTTTTACCAATTAGCGATAATTACTCTTCATTAGAGAAACTGGCAGCACAAGGAGGGAGGAGCTTGAACTGCTTTTTTTGTTTCCTACTGACCTACATAACTGATGAAAAGTTTTAATTAACAGAAAACTGTAATTTATTGTTATTTCCATCAACATACTTTGGAGGCAGCTACAGAAAAATAAAGATACCTTGCTAATTGGAGAACTCCCTACTTACCAGGAGGTCAGTTCTTCAGCAGAACACATGGAGATTATTTTGTCCTTTGCTGATTATAACCAAATTGTACTTGCTGCTAGTCCTGTGACTACACTTGGCTCTTGCTTTCCATTAGACAGTAATTTATAGCTGAAGAAAGTGAAATGAAAAAATTCCAGGACCTGAAACAATTTAAATCATTCTGAGAGCTTTCCTTTACACCCCCTGAATGTAAAGGGGTTAGCAAATACAATATGCAACATTTGACCTGCTAGACTGTTCTATGCACAAATAGTACTCACCGTCCTTAACTATAAAGTCATGATTAATTTTTGTATGCCCACAGCACACTTGACACAGTTTGTTTTCTTTGTATGGTACCTGAAGTTCTGCATAACAGGACCCAGTGTTTCCACCTCCAGCTCACAAATTCATTACTAATGGTTTGTCTGTGTGAATTAAGATGCTCTGCTCCACCCGTTTTCCCACTGGAAAAGCTGCCAAATCACACCTCTATCCCTTCTGAGCAGTGTGACAGAAGTAGCGAGGAGCAGAAGAGGCGGGCAGCTGCCTTTGGGGTGAGCAGCACAGTAACTTCCATAGGGAGAGCAAGAGACAAATACTTTCCTTCCTCCCACTGCCTCAACAGCTACAAGCAAGTCCCTTACAGTCAGTTCCCCCCAAAGGTGCTCAAATCTAAAACTGCAATCTCCAGACTCCTGATTAGCTGCAATTTAACTGAGAAACACTTAATTATTTCTTACCAAAAATCCCAAGGGTTTGGGGGTGTGTTTCAGGGTGCGAGCTCAGTCTCTGTAACAGAGATCTTGTGTTTGCCCAGGGAATTGGGTACCTCCACGTGCTGCGTTGATGGGTGCATGTAAGCTAGCAAGGTGTTTCAGATAAGAAGGATCTCTTTCAGCCCAGAAGGGATGTGCCTTCCCTTGTCCAAATAAAGGAGCCGAGCTTTTCACCCGAGTGCTTCCACGGTGCAGGGCATTCAGGCTTTTGTGTCTCATGTCTCTGCAGGGTTTGTGTAGACACAGTGTGTTTGCCTAGAAGCATTTAATTAATGATGTAGAATAGGAAAAAAATGTACACTGCCTTTTTTCTTGCATAAAGAGCAGCTTTATATATTCCTTCAGGACATAAGGAAAGAAGATGGAGGCTTGAGAGTAGAGTCCCTGTGAGAGAGGAGAATGAAAGAGCTGAAGCAGTTGAGTTCACACATACTCTTTGAAAGGCTATGGCATGAATAGGGCTGCTATCCAAAAACCCTTCTGGTGCAAGTGCCTGTACCTTCACAATCCTGAAAACAGAATAACAGTAAAATGTAAAAGGTCGCCACTTTATAGCACTATGCAATGGCTGTCTAGGTTATTGGGATTTTTTTAATATTGGTCCTTAGCAAATGTCATGTAAAGCCTTAACTTCATAACATAGGGTCACATGTGAATTCAGTAAGATTTACATGCATCTTAAAATCATAGAATCATTAGGGATCAGAAGGGACCTCGAAAAATCATCTAGTCCAATCCCCCTGTTGCAGCAGGATCACCTAGACCAAGTCACAGAACAGAACATTACAGACTGGAAGTGACCTTGAAAAAGCATCTTATGTATTCCATACCTACACTTTTCTATTCTTGATGGAGATTCAGTAGTTTCTATTAGCCCCATTTCATAGCAAAGCTGTGCAAAAGCTACAGAAGGATAGAGGTATCTTAGAATTTTTGTAACTTTCTTCAGTGTCTGTTCTGATGTAAATACTATATCCCCACAATATCAAGTTGCAAAAGTTTTACAGAAATCCACAAAGTAAAGCAACAACCATGTAGTGTGAAATACTGTGGCCAGAATAAAAGGGAGCAGAAAGACAAATGCACTAGACAGTGCTCAACATTATCAGAATTTGAAGAAACAGAGAAATGGATGTGAGCTGTTCTTGTTCCTAATTGCCATGTTTATTTTCCACTTTTTTCATGTAGCCACAAGAATCACTGGATTCAGCTATAGCCACCCCACCAGTGTTGTGTCAGTTGTTCAATTAGCTCTCAGTGCAGGAAGCAGTCCATGTTTGTTCTACCCTTCCAGCTGCTTCCAGGAAGGTGGTTCCTTCACTTCTTTGGAGCAATAAACTTCAGACTTGCTTTCCTTTTTGAGAATCTCATAGTAGCCCACAACTCTTTTCAAACAAATTACTTCATGTTGGGCAAGGATATCCACCAAACCCAACACTGATTTGTAGAGAGTTACCTGCACAAAGTTTTCCAGGTTTGTAATGAAAAGCCCAAACCTGTCTTGTGCCCAGCCAGAATGGAACTGAAAGAATTCAGTGAGTGTTTTAACCATCCCCTTTCCATTCCCCACACTTGATTAATACTTGTCTGTAATTGATTGTTGTTACCCTTTTTTATTGATTGTACATCACTGTTTGTTCCTAATTGCTGCATTCAGTTTTCAGTCTGGATGGCCTTTCAGGCTGTGATGTCCTGTTCCTTGACACTGGAATCACAGCTTTTTGGCTATTTAATGAGCTGCTATTGAAAGAGCTCACAGTTCTCTGTATTTGCTGATTTCGTTTTCCTCACTATCGGTCTCACCATTTTTTCTTCATATTTGGCAGACTAGTGTTTCTGAGGCACTAGAAATGTGTAAAAGTTTGCTCTCTTTTTTCCCATTTTGAAAATTAGCAAGCAGTGAACACCATTCCTTGGTCAACAGTTGGCTTTACCTGTCACAAAAGAGTCCAGAGTAGATTTCATACAGGGTGGCGTTCAAGGTTAGGAAGCTACCATTGCAACTTGCAGTGCTTCCAAATAGTCTCAGAAGATCCTGTATTTCTATACACCAAGCGTGAGAAGAAGAGAGGAATTGTATATGTGAAATTTTGTTGCAACTGATTTGAATCTGGGAATTCTGGTTTGTTCCATCATAGTCAAGTCAGAAATTATTTTCCTAAATTTGAAACTGTCTGGGTAGCAGGTTGTATTTCAGCCCATGATTTATTTATGAAGCTGAGAGACTTTTTTTGTGACTGCAAATGTGGGATAAATCATCCATTTTTACATATATGTAAAAGTGAATCACAAAGCTTCAGCCTGCATTTTATTCACAACCTTCCTTCCTAATACATTATTAGGAAAAGTAACATTATCTTACTATTCTTGGGTTTTGCCCCAAAGAGTTTGCAGTCTTACTCAGGCAAAGAGTTTTAGCAGAGGGAAGGATAATGAAGTAATTAGTTTTGAAATAAACAGACATAATTTCAGACTTGAGAGGATGCACTTTAATTAAGGCATCTTCCAGGAACCTTCATCCATGAGGCACACATTCTGCACCAGTGAAATTATTATGCAAAGGACTTCACTGGAAGCAGAAACTGATCCTCTTAGATTATGACTGTGAAAAAATTTCACCTATGCCTAGGTCATAGGTCCATGAACAAAACACAAAGACCAGTGATTTCAAAAGCCATGCATGCTATTTAATCCTCCTTACAATACACTGAGTGCATTTCTCTGTGGTTTGATTTTGCTGGGGTATGAAACAATTAAGGTGCATGGTCCTCCGGCAGAGTTACAGCTCTGAGAATTATTCCACCGCAGTTCAGTGCAACTTACCACATCTAATACTGCCTGAGTACAGGCGGCCCATGAATGCAAATGGGAAGAATAATTTCATTACATTCTTTTTATAATGGCATAATTTTAGTAATTAAAACCTTTACTTACACCTAGTGAGGAGCAAGTAGGATACTATACTAATGTTCCGCACCTATTACATTTTTAAGGCTGATTAGTAAAATTGTGGGTGATACACGCTGTAGTTAAAAAGCCTGGAACAGGATTTTGAATAGTACAAAGATATTTAATGTAATTGTTTCCCCAAATTCAGTTTGGTGGGAACAGATGGGCTTTTTCATGTACCTCATTCTGGGGCTATGTTGCTGTGCTTCAGATGTTCCTGAAGCACAGGTGTTTCTAGGCAACATTTACTGAATTCCCTAAGGACAAATATCAGCATAGGAGAAGGAAAACTAAAAGCTGCCTGACCCAGGAACTGTGCTGAGTTAGCCTGTTGTTATTCAAGGTCAAAGAAATACGCTTACTTATTTCTTTGGGCTTTGGGTCAAGCTTTTAGGTTATGATCTGCAAAAACAGCAGAAAACCTAAGCTGAGCAAAGCCCAAGAGATGTGTAAGGCAGCACTGAAAAGAAGTTGCTTGTTAAATACTGATAATCATTCAGTCATCTCCATAAGCATGCACAGGTCATTTCTTCAAAAAGAAATACAACCAAGCACTGGCAAAACATTAAAATCTCCACCTTACATATAAAAACTCTTATATTGCAGCTTCTTACAAGATTGTCAAATTGCTAGTCAGAAGAACAAACCCTTCCAAAGATTTAGAGGTTTTACCTTCTGGTTTATATACCATGGTGATTTAGTGTTAACATGCCACAGTGCTGACTAGGGCACTTTCATGTATAATAATTTATGTGCTATGCAGACTATACCCCAGACAATTATTATTATACTTATCTGACAAGTTGTTCTGTTAGCAAAGGGGTTAATGTTCGATTTATGTCCCTCGACCCCCATCCCATCCCCAGTATCCCACATCCCTGCCTTTTTCAGCAGCCCCTGGTTGGGTCAGGGCAGAGCCACAAGTATTGCTGTCACTGCTGCTGGTGCCACGCAAAATCTGCTAAGTTGTTCTACGTGTAAAACCAGCATCCACAAAAGAACAATAGCTTAATTGTTAAGAGGATTTAATTTCCCAATACCTTCAGAAGTCTATTTATTCTCACTGCTATCCAAGCAAAGCCATGTTTGTCCTGACAGCTTTAGGCACCTGCTGGAATCCAAAATCACAGGTCTTTTGTAATTCATGGGGATTTGCCTTTGACCTCAGTATACATCAGCAGGTCCTGTTGATGATTATAGCTCCTATGCATGATCACAGGTAAGGACACACACCAGCATTACAAACACAAAAGTCCTGGCTGGGAATATTCAATTTACAGTTTCACATTATCTGTGCTCTGTTGTGACTACAAGAAAACAAACTGTAAAGAGAAAGACATGACTACAAAGAAAGGGATTACAGTGGGGCAAAATTCTTCTCACCCTGGAATTACTCTCTGGAGCTCTGCTTCTAGAGTAAGTGATTTACACTCAAGTAGGTTTGAGCAGATTTACTTCCCAGACTGTCCTCCGTATCTGCCTTTTATTTCATCATTGTCAAGGTTGCACTATACTGTTTAAAACTGTTGAGGAATGATGCCTCTATTTACCACAGCTCACTGATCTCTAATTTCAACTGTACAACAGCTGTTTTAGCTGCTGCTGTTCTGAAGGACTGGCAATATTTGGGTTTATATCTTGTGTGAGGTGCTGCCACTGAACAATCTGGTCTATCACAGCAAAGTGGGTATGTCACCCTCTACAAAGCAGTCTGATGTGAATTCTTTGTGAGAAAGAACCTGGCAAGCTGATCTTTCTTTCTCTTTACTCTCTGTGAAGACTCTCGCTGTCTAAAATATGTAATATGAAAATAACCCAACCCAAGTTCCCAAACTACAAAACACTAATGTAGTTCTACAATTAACTCAAAGAAGGGTTTGTTGAAAACCTTACAAGCTGTCATCTCCAGCAGCACTAAAAAGCCTAAAACAACAAACACATTAAAATGAAATCATAACTCACATCCAGGTACAAAAGGATTCCAATATGTACCCACGTTTCATGAACACTTCTTCAAGCAACTTTTGAAATTACTGTCCCACAAACGGTAAATCTGAGCATGAAGACTAAATGAGTTACTTCATATATCCCAACTATCTCATCTAGTTGGGCTGGCAGAGAATAAGGTATTTTCTAGGGGTCTTGGACAGAATATCCACAATTTAAATGCATACAGACATTTAAAGGCATACATGCTATTAGACATTGTGGGATATGTTAACTTCTTCCTTCTTCAGCTTTAGAATTTTGTCTACAGAAAGTAATGAAGATCTCACCCTCCCTAAAGCTAAGATCATGGTCTTCTCCTGGTCAATGTGCTGCCGATTTGCTGGACTGAAAGATGAGTTTCCAGCTTTTTGTGGTGTGTACTGCTGTTTCCACTGCTAGGAAGATACTCACTGTGTATATGAATGAAATCTGATTAGCTCAATGCTCAGACTATTTATTTCCTCTTAAAATCTGAATTATGTGTCAGAGAACAAGTATTTTCTATTTAAATAGAGCAAACTAGGAATACCACTGTGGTATGGTAAAACTAATTTGTTTCTGTAACAGGAATGTTGCTTTTCATGACCATTTCAGTAAAAGATGACTGGATGAGTTTGTTTGCTACTAATTCCTTTTCATTGTGGAAAAGCCTAGTGTATCAACTGATAATTAATTTTACTTTGTGTTTATATAGTGAGCTTCAGTTTTCCTCACTTTAATCCCTAAACAGCTGAACTAGCCATGCTGAATCATAACAATTCAAAAGCTGAGCAGCGAGAAAGCTTATTATCCCCTGGTTCTTGCCATAGCTTGAATCTCTCTGGGCAAAGGTTGGTGGAAATCTTATCCATTCAGATACTTCCAGCTAGTTATTGATATAAGGGTCAAACTCCAGATTCCCCATTGTGTCCTGCATTTTCAAAGTAACTAGAAGTACCCTTAACATGAATCTTTTTAACTTGATAGCATTGTGCAAATTATGTCTGCTTTCCCCAAGAAATCTGCAGCCAAGAGGAATCACGTACTCAAAACTTTAATCAAATTAGCAAGGCTGCTTCCTCAAGGGCCACACAGCTAATATGTGAGGCAAATTACACCAGTGGAGCAGTTCACTGCAGACCACTCACTGCAAAGTGCTCAGACCTGCCTGTGGGTGTCCAGCAGGTAGCATCAGGCTCATTTGCAGAAATTGTCTCTCCTGACTCTTTGACACTGATCAGCAGTCCTGGCATGCAACCCAGCATTTACAGCAAGACCGGTTAGCCTCCACTGGCTGCCCTGTGGGCTGGACAATTCTATTAGCAAAACTTTAAGAAAAAGAATCACTGCCCTTGAGAAACTTGAGGCATGTGGCTAACATGTCTGGAAGGTGTGGAGTAAGAGGTAGGTATGCCTTGATCTGGAAACAGAATCAAGAACTCTCTGAGCTACTTTTTATTACGTTGACCTACTCAAGAGTACATGTGGCTCTTTCTAAATGTGGGAGGCTTGGGTCATGTCACACAGCCTGAATGCTGCCTCTAGCACATAAAATGGGCATGGTGGTCCATAAGCAGCTATGGAGAATGTCCTGGTTTAGTGGGAGAGGTCTGTACAGCACATATTTGCAATCCTTTCTTAGGCAGGAGTAAACCCACTCTGCTTATGCTCCAAGCTAACACAGAAAAATGGTGGTATGTCTCAGCAGAATTTAACAATACAGACCGATTTCTTGACCTAGGCTTCCAGACAGGTCTGAATACCAGAAAAGCTATCTTATACCCATCCACACAAATACAAGCACCCTAGCCACACCAAGCATAAGGAAAATGCTAACAGCTCCGTCTGAACAAGAACCTTGAACCAACCCACCTGTTCACCACAGAAACTAATGGTAGTTTCCTAGGCATCTGGACTTTCACTAGGGGTATAACTCAAGAAGTAGCCAAGAACCACTCCTCACCTGCATATGTGATAACAAAAGAACATAGCAAAATTATTTAAACAGCTTCAGGAGAGGAGTTCATCATTCATTTCATCTGCAAATGATTTTGTGCTCACATCCAAGATACAGGCATACAGAAACAGTAGAACATTGGTAAAATCATCATTCAAACCTAGTGGCTTCATGAAGCTTAATGCAGAAGAGTAATTTTTTGTGATTGAAATTTTAGATGACACTAAGTGGAAGGATGTGAGCAGAAGGAAAACAAGACTAGAAAACTTCCTCCTGCATATTTGTCCCCTCACATTCCTCTCTGTTTGACCTTTATTAGCTGATTAACTTCTCACAGGTATCCTTGGGCAAGTAAGGCTAGAGGACAGATATAGAGACTGATCAATCTATATCAGGGGACCGTCCAAGTATCCTGGTGTTGTCTGCTGAAAGTCAGAGAAGGTGTTTAGATCCTTGAGAGAAAAGCAGATGAAAAACATTTCAAGTATGAAGTCTAATTAGAAAAAAAACCCACCTCCAAAAAAGGTATTCTCCAGCACTCCAGCAGTTTCCTCAGATATCTGAAGTTCGGCATAGCACGCAAATGTCTGTGCCTCCCTTCTAAAGGTCAGTGACTGCTAATTAAAATTTCACCGTACACCCGTTTTTGAAGGATGTCTCCTCAGCTTACCATCTGGAAGGTTAATAATGGACAGATTCACAGGCCGTGCTGCAATACTTGGATGCAAAGATGAATTGCATACACTTCTGATCACAGCAGCTGTTCAGATCTGTGTTTTGGGGTGGTTCACAGAGACAGGGCCCCTTCTGAAAGTTTGAGTTCAGTGTCAAGACTAACAGGGATTGGTTAAAGTCTGGAGATGCCAATGTTGTTGGGCATGTAAATAATAACCAAGGGTAAAACTAAAGGGTAACAAAGGATTCTCTGTGGCCATCTGGGCACAGAGAGAAATTGAGTCTTCTGAACAGACACCACCAGCAGCAGCTTCGACAAGCAAACCTTCAGCCAATATGTGTTAACCTTCTTCCCTTACGTGATATTGAGCCTCAGGGTTGGAAGTCAGGTGCAAGTAATAACATAGGCAGGTTACAGGTTCTGTTTTAGCATCAGAGAGAGAAAGATTAGCTAGTTTCCTGGACAATAAACATCTGTATCTTCTCTGTGACTCTTCTGAATGTTTGGAGAGAATTGCTAGTGATCCATTCACAGCTGTCACACCAGAAATATATAACTCCCAGAATGGCAACCATAAGCATGCTTAACTCAAACACCTTTGGTGGTCTAAGCTCTCTCTATTCCAAAGAGCATCCCATCCCATCCCATCCCATCCCATCCCATCCCATCCCATCCCATCAAATCTTTTAGGATGAAATTATTGATGTTGCTTGTGCATGGCATTTGTAAATGTTCCAGAATCAACAAATCCTGTGCTTTACTTTTGGTACGTGGCTTTTGCTTTCTCTTACTATCTCAACTAATTCCACCATTCTCTGCATTCAAGCCATTGCCCAAGAATTGCGGAGGAGCACAGTGACATAATGCAGAGATGTTGTTCGTGCTTGGATTATAATGTCGCATTTTGCACCCTATAACCCATTAGGGTTGTACTCATACCTTACACAGTTTATCAGCAGAGATAAGATGCTTGATTAAGCTGAGCTGCCCCAGATGCATGGAGTCTTGGTTCCTGGTAACATGTTGCAGCCCATATAATGGAAAAGCAGTACCCAGCAACCACAGAACTCTTAAAGTTGGAAGAGACCTCCAAGATCATCAAGTCCAACTGTCAACCCAACATCATCATGACCATTAAACCATGTTTCCAGGTAGGCAGTATTCCCTGGAGAGGTAAAAAATGCAGCTAGACAGAAGGAAGTTATTTGGTACAATATTCTGCCACTGATCTGGCATTAATATCAGGGACTTTGACCTAATTCTGTTTGGGAAGATGTCTCATGATGGAGAATGTCTTGTCTTACCAGCAATGGACAGCAATGTTCCCAGCTGCTGCATGGGAACATAAGGTTTTTAGAGTATCAGCTGCACTTGGAATAGTTTGAAGAGATGAGAGTTAATTAGTCCAGGGTAAACCAAGAAGGGATCTGATTAGCCAAGAAAATAAAAGTCAATTACTTCTAGAACATAGCTAAGTGCCTTTACAAAGCTAAGAGCATCTAATAGCTTTTCCAACACATAAACTCTGACCATTAAAAACTGTCTTCTTCCAACCCTCCTACAGTAATTTTAGTTCTAGATAAGGGCAAATTTGGGAGGGGTTTTGCATTTTTGGTAATAAATAATTTCTTCAACTATTCATAAGAAAAATCTCATCACTGTGAAGCAGGCTTCTTTTTTGAGAACCACTGTTCAAAGCAAACTGAGCTTCCTCACAAAGTCAAATTGTCCCTACTTCAAATGGAGTATGTTCTCAGGAGATTTGGCCACCCTGGTAACAACAACAGGTCATCCTTACACCAGCTGGTCTCCTCTTCTCTGACGAGAACAAACTGTCCTCTATATATTTAGGAACCTGATTATTTCTTTCTCATTGGTTGCACATTAAGATAAGAACTCAGCCCATAGCTGAAACATTAAGGAGTGGATTTAAGAACATTCAAGCACATTCAATAGCTTGGGTAATGTTTTTATAAAAACAAAAGGATGCTACAGCAGGCAAAGCTAAGGACGTGAGCAAGAAGTGGACCATCTGTGGGCTGGTGTGTGGCTGCCTCTGTGGCTGCCAACAGACTTGTCTAGCTGGACCTGTCAGATCCTTTCTTGTAAGCATGCTGTCAACGCAAATTGACAGGAATCCCAGGAATTCGAGCCTCAGAACTTATTCCCTTATGGAGCACTAATTGTTCACAACAGGAAAGATACCACAGGAGAAGATGTTTGACTAATTGCATATCAAATTGCACCCAAGCCAAAACCTAGTCACAGGAGAGGCAGTATGTAATTTCAGATAGAGTAGAATGAGATCATGTGAGTGCATGAATACAGCCACTTCGGTTCTGCTTATATTCTCACTGTAAATACTCAGCAGAATTTGCGAGGCCATAAGCCGCTGCTCTGCGTGAATGTGAATTGCATCTATAGCATGTATGGAACTGTGACTTGTATAATTCATGAGAGTAACCACATGGGGTCATACCAAAGGTTCGTTTAGCACAGCATCCTGTCTCTGAGTCTGAACAGGGAAAGATGTTCAGGAAACAAAGCAAAAGGAGCAGGATAAGCATAGCATGCTCCTTCTCCTGCTGCACCCTCTATCTACAGACACACACTAGTTGAGGGATTTCTGGTTGTTCCTGCTTCTCAGAGCTTAATGCCCCAGGAAACACTTTTCTTCCCTGATTCTGATTCATTGCTTCTTCAACCTTTTCACACTTGTGATATGCAAAACATTTTGTGGCAGAGAGGTACACAATTTAATTAGCCATCATGTGCCAGCATTCTTGCTTTCATTTATTTGGATTAATTATTTCATGTGTTGCCTCCTAATTCCTGTATTATAAGAAAGAGTGAACAATTTTTTTAATAATATTGTCAATTTTCACTTCTTCCTGTAGATTGCTGATACTATTGGGAGAAAATTAAACCTTGATCTGACTTGTCTCAAATATTAAGGTGATAAGAGATCACACCTAACTTGTTAACTTCTAGCTGTATCTTTATAGTGCTCTCGTTCTGAATTCCAGGAACACGAAATGGACTTTCTATAGTGTTCAGTCTTTGAATACAAATTTCAGAATGAACCCACCTCCAGCATTATTATCCCCTGGGCTGTTGGGATTTAGAAACTCTTTGTACCTTGTCTGGTTACTATGGCCACTCTCAGAATCTGCTGTTTCTGTGCTTTGTACCAGATTTGTAAGTATAAGGCTACGCTTTGTGTTGCCTTCAAAAGATACAACATGTCAATGAAAAACTCCCCAGTTCCAACACAGACATTTCAGCAGACCCCCAGATGTGAAGACCAGAAAAAACCAGAAACCTTGGATATAACAGACAG
>VZRI01008218.1:118981-249356 GCA_013397515.1 Upupa epops
AGGTTTCCACCTGCAACTGCTCCACACATCATTGGTTTCTCCATCTTATTCAAAGTCTCACATATAGTTACTTGTGTTTCACCCTATGTAGTCTATTACAAGGTGTATTCTCCTGATCTTTCAGAGGGGAAGTCTATTTTTCCCAAGGGCAGGATATATGCATGCATCAGTTCTTCACCTTCACACCAGAGACATTTTCTCTTGCTTCTTGTTTTTGCAGACCCTCGTACAAAATGCCCAATGGGTACCACAGAATGACAGAAAATCAGAGCATCCCTGTTTTGCACTCACCCAGCACTAGCTTGAGCAGCTGTGTGACAGCACAATCCTGGAGTTCTGAAGTCCCCAGTCCTCAGCACCTCCATAGCTCTGTTTGCATTACATACTTCTATTCACTTTGTGAGCTCACAAAGGCAGGCAAGGAGTGCTATTTACAGGATTTTGTTCCTGATGTCTAATAGTCTAGTATCTGGGACAATTTTTATTAACCTTATTGTGGACATCAGCTGCAGTGGCCCAGGGGTCACAACTGATCAGAGGGTGAAAATGAACCAGCGCTTCCAATGACAGAGCCAGAAAATGTTAGTAAAAGCCTAGAGGTGACAAGAGGTATGATTATGGGTTATATTCTCTTGCTTTGAGAACCTCAGTTTACAATGAATGTTTTGTAGCCCAGAAGAGAGAGTTATTGCATGTGCAACTTCCTTGTATATTTCACTGCTCTGAATCCCAAAACTCACTACCTTTTGCTCCTCTTCTTTTTCACATGGCTTTCTCTCTTCTCTACCCAGGCTTGTTTTCTCTTCCAATTTCTTCTGTTTTCCCTGTCCTGAGGAGACCCTGCAAACTTTTCCATCCCATAGTGCTCTTAGGTTGGGAAAGAATGATCCACTGGAGCCAGTTCTGATTTTAGTCAAGACAAGCTTATTTTACCTTCTAGCTTCTGGAAGGGTCAGCAGAATTTCTGGTCATGATGGGGATACTGCAGTGCTCTTGGGGGTGGTTGGAGGTAAAGCTGGAGGCACCTACAACAGAAATGCTGGAGTTGGCAGGTGGCAAGAGACAACCTTGTAAGTGATTTGCCGAATTGTCTCCTTAGCTATCCAGAGGAGAACCTTTTAGCTGATACAGCTCCCCAGAGCCTCCCTCCATCATCCCCACCCCATACTCCAATAGATTTGATGAAACAGGACCTGAGGAAAACCCCCTTGAAGTTGACTGCTGCTCCTCTCTGCCTTTCTGTAAATATTTTGTGGGCATTTACTTTGATTAAGCCCATGACTTTCCCACTTGAGAAGTAACCTTGTCAGTTTTCTTTACTGTGTGTCATCCAGGGTGGTAGAGGAGTAACCCAAACATGCACCAGCTCTAGTACCAGGAAAAAGCACAGCAGTGATTTGTCCTCATCAGAAACTCCCCTCATACAGCAAAAAAGCTATCACAGTGTTTGGCAACCTGACACACCTCTTCCATTTCAGACCAAAAAGTTTCAGACTCCCAGCTTTGGGAGCCATGAGGGTAGACAAACTGAAGCCCCAACAGCAGCACTGCCTGGACCATCTCACCTGGGACAGGATGTCTTTGATGTGCACCAAAGGTGTGAACTAGCCAGAACAATAAGGATGAAGAGTGGGGTGCTGCAACAGCATTTGTCAGACAGACCCTGTCTCCTGACAAATGCTGTCCCTGTCTCCCAGCATTGTTTCATGCAAGCACAGATAGATTTGTCCTACTGACTCTTGTGGCTGTTGGCTCCACCTAACCAACACTGCTGACCAACACTGGTCTCTCTTCTGGGCTATGAACAATTCCTTGTTGTAATGGTTTAGCAAGAGGATCTAAATTGGTTTAGGTTGGTGCCTGTAATTCTAGCACAACAACCAGCTCTCACCAAGAGTTCAACAGGCAATGAAGCAACTTTGCTAGAAAGACAACAGTTTATTGAACCCATCACCAAGAAGTAAAGCAAAAAACCCCCCAAACAAGTAAAGAAACCAAAAGGTAAAACAGAAACTGTATCACAATGCCTTTACACACAGTCTGAGAGAAATAGGAGACAGTTAACACATCGGGTTTTGGCCTTAGGTGGGAGCTCTGGGACAAAAGAGTGTACACCAACACTCATAACCAACAACCACCACACACACCACACACACACACACACTTGCACCCCACTTTCCAGAAGAGAAGGGGGAGGGGGCAGGAATACAGCACAAAATAAACACTTGGTGCTTACAGAAAAGTTCCTTTTCCCAATCCTCTTGCAGACATCAGCACTCTGGGATATCTCCGGCATACTTCTAGCTCCTGTCGACTTGGAGCTCTTCTCTGAGGTTATAGCAGCATCAAATGTGGAGGATACAACAGGGTTCCAGACTCCCTCTTTTTGCCAAAGGCTTAGGAGATCAATACTTGTGATCTCTCTTTCTCTCTCTTAGTAGAAACTTCTTGCAGTCTCTCTCAGTGGCAGAGTATACGGATCTTTGCCAGCCTGGTGGGAGAAAAGCAAACATGGTGCTGGTCACATGGGGTAACACCTGTTATGGTGAATAGGATTTTCCTGTCTAAGGGCTTTCTGCAGACCTTATACAGAGCCTTTCTTCTCCCCTGTAGTTAGGCACCAAGGGATGTAGAATGTTAAGAGCTCACTTCTGTCTGGCATCTTCAAAGGTGATTGCTGTAGAAGTGGCTATGTGGAGGAGCTGCCCTTACTCTGGTCCACTGCCAAGGACAGGAATGAGCTAGTGTGGCTTTTCTGTATCTGAGCCCTCAGTGAAAGAGGAGAGGGCTGCAGGTTCACACCCACAGAATGGGGTTTGCAGGTACAAACAGCTTGTCTCTTTGGCCTCTCTGTGTTTGAGCTCCTGTGCAAAAGATAGATGTGGCTACCCCCTGCAGCAGAGTTACAGCCAGACTGAGACTTTCTCTTCCACCCTTCAGTGGCAGGGGGTTGAGTGCCCTCACTTGCCACCCCACACACACCTTTGGGGGGTGGGGGAAGAGCCCTCTCCTAGAGAAGCTCCCTGTCTCTGAAGATATGTTGCAGCTGAGGACCACGAAGATGGCAAAGAGAGAAGAAGGAATGGAAGGAGGAAGTACCTTCCCTTTATGGACTCTGTCCACCAATCACCTGTGGAGTCCACACACTGATGCAGGAGGTCTGCTAGGAAAGCTGCCTCCAGCTTCAAAATAAAATGCTTTTTCAGCATAAAAGCACCACAACTAATAGTTGAAAATCTGGTAATTTTCAAACCAGAACACTTGTAAACAGAGTTTCCCAAAGCAAGGGAATAAAATCCATAATTGTACTTCTTGTCACCTATAGGCTTTTACTAATGCTTTCTGACTCTGTCATTGTGGAAGTCGGGAAGGGCCATGGGCCAGGGCTTCTATCCAATGTGATCATGTCTGCCTTGTACCTTGGGAGCCCAGAGCAGAACACTGCAGATGGGAAGGATCACCTCCCTCCACCTTTCATCTTCCAAGTCTCTCAGCACTTGATCAACCCAGCATGGCCTGTCAGAGACACGTGCATCTCTAATTTGTGTAAGTGTTGCCTGATCTCAACCTCTGCAACTGATGAAACCAGATCCTCTTTCACTACCTTCTGAGCCTGGTTGTTAATCCACTTTTAAGTCCATCTCTCTGTCTATTCAGCCAGCCTATGAATTCAGATTCTCCAGGAGACTGATCCAGCAGACAGTGTGGAAAGCCTTCCTCAAACCTAGCTCACCAATAGCTAGTGCAGTCCCACCAAGCCTGTCATTTCACCTGAGGAGGTTATTGTTCTGGGAAGTAGGCTTTCCCTTGATGAATCCATGCTGACTCCTAATGCAAATACCCTTCGTGTCCTTAATGTTTGCAGAACATGTCGTGGCATTCCTGGCAATTATTTCGATGAACATAAGATCTCCTTTACTTACTGAACTTAACAGTAAGTTTAGGGTACCTGGTCATGTCTAAAACTGTTAGGGAATGCTTGTGTGCTCAGACCTTAATTTAGGTGGGTTTTACTCAGCCTCCTCAACAGTGCAGCTGTGAACACTACTACAAACATTTAACAAGATGTGTGGGCTCTGTCCTCATTAGTCTAAACAAGATAGGAGAAGCAGCAGATGCATGCAGAGCAGGCATTGCTTAACGATGTGAAGTTAATTTGAGCTTGGATGAATGGAGTCTTTGATTGGCAGCCAGCCCTACATACTAAAGGGCACTGATGTGAACCAGCATGTGTGAGCCCTTCAGACACATTGCAATGCATATTGCTGCAGTGTCCTTCATTGCAAACAGATTCTGAAACACCCCAAAACCCAAGGGCAACTGTAACAGAAATTTTAGATAGATCTGTCATGGTAGAGGTTTAAAAACTGAATTCTCCTTGTGTCTGAAAGTGAATTTCCATAAGCAGTGTTCTCCATTATGATCGTGTTCATCCAGGGCATTTTTTCATTTGCAGGATTTCTGTTCTATCACCTATGTTTTATAGAAAAGGAACAGAGACACAGGGTGAGACTTGCACAGGGTCAGAGTAGGTCTAAACCAGGGGGTGGGACTTGAAGGACAGTGGTATTGCAAGTATTATACCACATCTGAAATGAAAAACCCCATTTCAAGAATATTTACATTATATCTTCTTTTTATTCCTAGTACTGGCAATGATGTGGCTTGAAAATAGCATTACTCTGACCTTAAACATGGTGCTGTACTTCAGATACACTATAAGTAATATTCTCCTTAAGGATTTTTAAGTTCTGATTATTATTCCTTACATTTTCTCATCTCCTCTTGCTTCTTCTCAATTTAACTGTCATTTATTTATGACACTAGCCACCTTTGAGCAACCAGGATACCTCCTCTGAGCAATACTCCTGAAGTCAATTCCACTGACGTTTAGGAAAACACTTCTTCCTTAATCTATCCACAGCTGCCTGTCTTCATTACAAGACAATCCAAATACCGTCAACATTTTCAGACAAGCTCACAAACCCTAAGAGGTTGCATACAGCTGTTTCTACAAAACTATTAAAACAGTCTCCTCCACCTGCATGTTCGTTAGCTTGGGGATACAGCGAAGTCTGTTCCGTATACAGGACTCTACCGCAGGCCACAGCTCTCTCCAATACAATGAATCTCCCCAAGCAGGACATGGGGCTGGTTAACACTGTTGCATAGACCAGTGTGGTACACTGTGGGGAAAGAAAAACACGTTTTTCTGAAGAGTCAAAGATTCAGGCATCTGCTGTGAGGTGAGTGCTTTGAGTGAGGCACCACGTAATACCACCAGCAACATTCTGCTGCCTCCAGTGGTGCATATGCCACCCTCAGGTCCTTTGTAAGATCACACAGATTTGAATACAGACTCCAGATCCAATAAAGTTTGAGAACCAAGACTGAAACTGTCTCTACTTGCTTTTGTAGAAGCTCAGCCAAAAAGTCAAAAAAAGTCATAAGTCTAATGTGATAGAAAAAGAAAATATGATAGAAATCATAAGTCTAATATGATAGAAAAGCACATGAAAACTATGTGGTACAGGGAAAAGAACAAGGAAAAGCTGCTCCATAAGGCTACAGACAAGACCACTTGACTGTGCAGAACAGCTGAGAAAAAACACGTATTTAAACTGTTTCCTTGGCAAATGTGTGGTACTGGTTCAGTCCTACTGCACAGGACAAAAGTCATCAGCCTGGGCCCTGTTGTTCCTCAACACACTTTATAAAAAAGCCATCTGGAGAATGTCCCAAATGTATGTCAGCACCTGGAGAGAAGATAGAATTGAGAGTCATAGTATCTCTCTGACTCAGTTCTTGATGAAGAAAGCTGTGTGATTAATCAGGGTTTAAAAGACATCACAGGACCCGTGCCACAGAGTCATCACTGAATGGTAGTGTTTGGAGATCATGTAGTCCAACACTCCAGCTAGAGCATGATCCTCTAAAGAGCACAGAGGCAGGTTTCGGATGTCACCAGAGAAGGAGACTCCACCAACTCTCTGATCAGCCTGTTCCAGTACTCTGTCACCCTCACAGTAAAGAAGTTTTTCCTGATGCTGAGGTGGAACCTCCTGTGCTCAAACTTGTACCAGTTGTCCTTCATCCTATCACATGACCCCACTGAAAAGACACTGGTCCCTTCCTCTTGACACATCCTTCAGATCCTATAGAAAATACTAAACAACCCAGCTAGTCTGTTTAGGATTTCAGAAGGTCAGAGAGGTACCAGTAGTAGGTGACACAAAGAGACGCTCAGCATCAGCTGGTGGGTGAGCACACATAGCTTTATCTGTAAAACTAATATGTTTAGTCCTGACAAAGTAATCCAAGATAAACAAGGAGTCACCCAGAGCTGGTCTTATTAGGATGCAATATAATTAATTTAAAATTACTTATTTACTGAAATTGTGAGGATCGGTGTAGTGCTATCTCTCCAGATGACAGGGTTATTAGTTTTAGCCTGCTTGAGGGTATGGAATAGGAACAAATTGCAGTTAAAGAGGAGGCAAATACATGTACATATTACACATTAATACTACCTCCCTATTCTCTTCCCATCACGCCCCCTGGCCATATCTCTTTAGTCTTTTACTTGCTTGACCTCTAGCATGTATTAAAAAGCTACTGACAATCAAAGGTCACTTGCTAGTGGTTGTGAACAACATAAATCCAAATTTAATTCTGGCTGCTGCAGCAGAGTACAAAATGCAAGCACCTTCTTCTAATACCTCCTGATTTTTCCTCCTAACCTCCCAGATATCATTAAAATTCCCTGTCTGAATTTTATCTTGAGGTGTTCATGTCATGTACAGAAAACTATTACCCAAAAAGAAAAAAAACACAAAAAACAGCTCAAAACCAACCAGAAATAAAAACAGACCATTTGAAACAAATATAGAAAAGATATAAAAAGTCAGCCTTGGGGCACTGCAAAGGCATAGAGGATTCAAATTGCAATAGAAAAGATTCTGTTTATTCTTCAAAATGTAAACATTTTTCATAGTGACATTCTGTTGCCCATAAAAACCACTACTATGTTCCTAAAATTTAGAGTAATGATACTACTTGGTACACCCTCATCCTGGATTTCTCAATTCCTAGTGGCTCATCCCTCTCCATACTCCATGGTACCTCACCCACTGGGTGAGGTAGGTGATAGCAGGTTCTTCCAAGAAGGAATTTGCTATCATGTCACTCAGATTTTACTTCCTTTCCATGGGGATCAGAGCTAGAGAACCAAGCCGGGGGACCAGTGTTGCCCACACCACAAGCAAGAGACCATGCAGGCTCAGCCTTTGCTTTCTGTCTCCCAGCATTGCTTCAGGACTCACACAAAGCAGGTGCCTGGGCAGCCGGTGTGGGTTGGAATGAGGCTCAAATTTTTTATCAGTCCCATGCTGCTTGATTCTGCATTGACGTGTATCTACAAGAGAGCCGGAGCAGGCTGGCTTGGGTGGAAGTGACCATTGGTACCACTGTATCAAAATCAAAATTAAGGATATTCCTTTCTAGCTGGAAATAAAACATACATCCACCTGGAAAGCCAGGAGCAACGCTTTATTCTAATTGACTTTTTAGGTATCATTGACACCCCTAGCATTTTACATATATTTTTTCCTAAAAAGACGTAAAAGGTCTCCGTATTATTCCAATCTCGTTACCATAAAGTTCACATTATTATTTTAAATGACACCTACCAATTCAAGAACGTTTCAGCAGAGTTCTTTTTTTAAAGCAAATTCATAAGACTTTTTACATGGGATCAGAAATTGGTTCTAATTTCAACTTCAGTATCCACAAACTCAGTACCCAGTTTCTTCCACAACCTGTCCATGTCTCTTTAGAGAGAGATGAAACTGCATTAGGTTAGAAATAGACATAATCAATTCCACGTGTAAAACAGTAATAGAAATAATCCAGAATTTCAACAACTAAGCTTACACCATTTCAGCAAAGACAGATCAGATTGAGTCACTCAGACGCCTTTCTGTGAGAAGAGATACTTACAACACCTCTCCATCGTTCGTTCATCCTTGGCTCCCTTTTCTTTCAGAAGTTTCTTAGCAGATGACATTTTAAAATGGGTTGAATCTTCCTGTAAGGGCCTTTCACCTTCACTCTCCTCTAACACATCTTATTCTGCCCTTCAAGGCAGCCCATACCTCTCCAGTGCTGCCATGCACCAGTCAGCCAAGCACACCCGGCAGTAACTTCCAACACAGCTCAAGGGAAGATGAAGATTTCCTCTGCTTGTGCACAGCTGAGATGGAAAGAAAACTTCCATAAAAGTTTTGCTTCAAATTGTCCAGGCTCTCCCAAAAGAATCTGGCACATTATTATTTAAATCATCCATCCATGCACAAGAACTCACGGGATATCAGCAGTTAATCTGCTCCAGCCTTGAAATTTCTTTTGAAAACAAGTGACACCACTCTCTTCATCTGAGTGTGAACTGGTTATATCCTCTTGACTCTTCTCTATGTTGTAAGTCCTGACTCTCATTGTTCAACTCATGCCTAAACATGAAATGAATCATGATTATTTTTAGAGATAGCCATGGGCACTATCGTGTGTGAGTATATTCAACGAGGATGTTCTGAGGCTTAAAGCACCCCCCTACTCCGAACTGGGAAGAACAAACTGTTTTATTAGCTGGTCTGACCTTTGCTTGTATTAGAATCAAACTTGTGATTTCAGTGATAACTCTTGTTTTATTACTTTTTGTTCCTGTTACTCATATAAACACTGAGGAATGTGGGCCAGATTTTATTTGCCTTCTATATCACCAGGGGAATCATAAACTGAGTTTATACTTGCAAATTCACTTAAAGCAAAGCAGTTCAGAATCCAGGCAAAAAAAAAATAACAGGGACTATTTTGTTTAGTGGAATCCATATTCATAGACTCATAGAATGCTAGGGCTTGGAAGGGACTTCCACAGATCATGTAGTCCAGCCCCCTGCCAAAGCAAGATCACCTATGTCAGACCACATAGGAACACACCCAGGTGTGTTTTGAGAGCCTTCAGAGAAGGAGGCTCCACAACCTCCTTATAGACCATCATCATGATGGTCTGGCATATCTGTTCAGGCTGATGGGTGTCACTGAGAAGTTAACAACTCTTCTGCTTGGAAACTGACTGTATAACTTCTTAAGGATAATGTGAGTAGCAGAGGACACAAGGCTCTGCCAGCCTGTATGCAGAACTATGTATTTTTGAAAGAGGACTTGCACAGTTGGCATTATGTTGTGTTTCCAGTGGAGCAGACTATCACACGTAGAGAGAGATCCCAACACAATGATTTAATCATAGTACTAATGAAGAAATGCAAACTGAGTAGCAGTTTAAATCTAGTTCATAGAACAGAAATGCTTTAGTTGGAAAAGATCATTCTGATAATAAAATCTCATTAACCCAACTCTCCCAAGCCAACTGCTAAACCTAAGATCCATACCTACATGGTTTTAAACACATCCAGACACAACAATTTAACCAGCTCCAAGGCCTGATGACCCTTTGAATAAATAAGTTTTCCTAATACCTAAACCAAACTTGCCCTGGTGAAATCTGAAGCCCTTTCCTCTTGTCCTGTTGCTTGTTACTTGTGAGAAGAGACCAACACCCTCCTTTCAGATAGTGGTAGACAGCAATGTCTCACCTCAGCCTCCTTTTCTTCAGGCTAAATATCCTCAGCTCCCTCAGATGCTGTTTGCTCTCCAGACCTTTCACCCACCTTGTTGCTCTTCCTTGGACCCTCTTCAGCACTTCAATATTCTACTTGTATTGAGGTGCCCAGAATTGAACCCAGTACTCAAGGTGTGTACTCACCAATGCTGAGTCCAGGGAAACAATCTCTTCCTTGCTTCTGCTGACCACACTATTTCTGATATAAATCAGGATGCCTTGGCCTACTTCACTACATGATCTCACTGCCGGTGCATATTTAGCTGATGATGATCAATCAATACCCCCAGTTAGCTTTCTGTTGAGTATTTTTCCAGCCACTCTTCCCCAAGCCTGTAACACTGCACTGGGTTGTTGTGACCCAAGTTCAGGACCCTGTACTTGGCCTTGATGAAGTTCATACAATTGCCCTTGATCCATTGATCCAGCCTGCACAGATCTCTCTGTAGGGTCTCTCTACCCTTAAGCAAATGAACACATCCACCCAACTTGGTGTCATCAGAAATCCTTGTCTGTTGAACTCCCTCTGAGAGCTGGTTGTTGTACTAGAATTACAGGCACCAACCTAAACCGATTTAGACCCTCTCCCTAAACCATTACAACTCCCTTCACCACCGCTCTTTGGGTCCAACCATCCAGCCAGTGCTTAACCCAGCAGAGCGTACACCTGTCCAAGCCACAGGCAGCCAGCTTTTCCACCAAGTGCCACAAGAAACTGTGCCGAAGGCTTTATTCAGATGCAGGAAGCCAACATCCACTGCTCTTCCCATATGCCATAAAAGGTGTTCATGTAGATTGCAGAGCAAACCTGCTGAAGAAAGGGCAGTAAATATAGGAAATTAAGCCCTCAAGAAATGTGAAATTACTTTTTTCAAAAACACACAAGTCATTTGTGACACAACTGAGAGAACAATCCAGATCCCCCATGTCTCAGTTTAACAGCAACAGAACAAGCAGGCTTTGCTTTCACAGCCTCTTACGCTCTTAGAAAGCATGGTGGTGGGAAAGCCACTGAAGTGCAGTCTGAAGTGCATTGCAGAAAGCAAGCAGTAAGACAGATCCTGATGCTCAAGCATCCCTCACTGCTGTTTTATACTGGTTCCAATCAGGCTGTGCTGAAAGGCGGTTTTTTGATTTCATTGTTTGTGCAGTGCTCATGGATGCGGCACCTGGTACACGTCTTCTCCAATTGGAAAGCAGATCTGTCTCACAGATCTTGGTTGCTGAAATGGATGAGAGGGAAAAAAGGGCTGAAGCAGTGTTTTGCTGTGATTGTGTTAAAAGGGCTGGATGAAAAGGAATCATTGCAGCTTGTATATCACCATCACCAAGAAGCATGTTTGAAGACAGAAATATTTGTCCCTTTCCATACCCAGATGCTTCCCCTTTGGGAATTGATCTCTACCAGGACAGCTATTTAAAATTCTAGTGGGTCTTTATCCAATACCACAAGTCATTTTCTACAACTGTTACAAAACAGGAATCAGGAAAGTGTGTTTTCAGGCAATCCAGGGACTAGAGTTACAATCTTCATCATATATAGAATGCAGAACTAGGGGTCATTCTCATGCTGCATTTCCTGAGGGAAAATGATTGGCAGAGACCAAGATTATGTGAAATGTTTTTAATACCTGCATTAGTGCCCTCAAGCCCATACATTGTAAGTTATTTTTATAGAAAAAAAGCTTTTATAGGTTCTCCTCTGCTTTAAAGTAATTGTTACTGGTCAAACAGCCAATTGTGTATGTGGGCAGAATCACAGAATCACAGAATTCTCATGGTTGGAAAGGATTTCTAGGATTACCAAGTCCAGTTCTCATCCCAACATCTCCTCAATCCCTACATGATCTAGCTGTTCTGTCAGCTCTCATGAATGTGGCAGGAAGGTGTAATATTGCCTTTTGCAGCTAAACCTGAATAGAAGTCTGCTTTTCAAACACCATCCTCAGTCTCCATTGCCTTACAAGTCTATAAATGAAGAACATACATGCAACTTTCAGCTGCAGTTATTTAGGATGCAGTAAAAACAGCAAGGGAAGGAGAAATTAAATCTTTTTGAGGGGGGCACAAGCTCCTTCTGCTCTGTCACATGTCCTCCCTGCTCAGCAAAGCAGAAGGTTCAGAGGAGTGAAGCACAAAGTGCCAATGGTAGCTGCACAGCAAATGAGTACTAACATATTGGATATGACATGAAGCAAACACTGGTCACCTAGAAGTCATCTGTTCTCTATTGAGAGGATCATCCTGTTTCGAAGTGTCCAAGACGGTGTGTTTCTGAGTAGTTACACAGATGGAAGGATATTTGAACTTCACAGCAGGTTTTCTCTCAGTCTTTAGCCTTAGAGCCTGAAATTATATTTCATAACTTTCTGCAATATGTTTTAGCAGTAATTATTAAAACACCAATTGCCCTTTTTCTCAATACAGATGTCTGATCACCTTTCACATTTGTTCAAATACTGTAGAGCAACAACATCCAGCGACAATAAGCTCTGCATTTTACATATTTTGTAAGGTTTGATCAGGATAAATGTATTATTTCAATATCACATTGAGCATTTCCTGGAGTGAAGCAGATGTGTGTTTTTTAGAGCTCCTGGTAAATCTATTGGCTATGTCAGGATTTTACAACATTTGAAAACAAAAGAGGTGCAGATATAAAATCTACAGAACATTATGAAATTTTTGGTGTTTTCAGCAAATTATGGGGATGAATCCCCAAAAAGATCCAGACTCCAGCTTCTGCCCAGCAGTTGTGGAAACCCAGAGGCACCAATGCTGTGTTAAAGCACATTAGTGCCATTGAAAAATGTGGAATACACTTCAGATATCAACCTCAGTCACACAGACACAGGCAAGTGAAACAAAAAGTGCACTGCTGCCTGGCAGATCTATTTGGCAGCACTGGGATGTGTTTTCCTTCAAAACCAGACTCCTCACACTGGGATTTTAGTTGCCTGTCTTTTTACTACTTGATTGTAATTATTGTTGCATGGTTTTATTATGTAGCTCCTTACTCCATTCTGACTGCCAGTTACGAGGACAGGATAAGTGGCAGTATCTGGGATACGGGTTCCTTGCTGCTGCCAGTATTATGTGAAAAGGGCTAATTTGGGGGCTGATTATGCTCCTTGTTTCAGGAGCATGCCATCTGTTAATAAGGACTTAGTTACTCCCCAAATTAGGTGGCTCTCCAGAACATAGACTAGGTGGTGGGTATTGCAAGCCCAATAAAACTGTGGCTGTGCACAGCAAATGCCTTCTCCTGTCTGCTGTTTATAGGAACTCTTAACAAAACCCTTACATCAAGCAGTTAAGTGTCTCCACAGTGGTCCTATTGATTTTAATGGCACTACTCAAGTAGTAACTCAGTGTGCATAAGGGTATCCATCTGGTCCTTGGAGATGTAGCTGCATCAGTTGAAGGATCTATCAAGCATTCCCCAAGCAGTCTGTGCTTGTAGACACAGGGGTTAGCACAAAATTAGGCCTGGGATATGCTGATAGAGACAGCCAGAGTAATCTGAGCAATAGATAAAGACTCCAACTATCCAAGAGTTTCCCCAGTGTAATTAGGAAGTGCACTGTTATGCAATTAAGAAAATTAATTAGAAGCAAATGTTTAGGGAGTGTAGGGTGAAGACATGTTGCAGCACAGTCTTGTATAGCTCTACAGTACTTTTAAGATCTGCTGGTGGTATAATTGGTTTTATTGTGTCTCTGCATGAACTGTACTCCCAGACTTCTGTATTGACCACTCCAGTGGCATGGAGCATAATTTACTCCACACATCAGAATATTTCAACCTACCAAACCCAACATCCAAACACACTATTCACACTATTACTGCTCAGTGCAGTGAACCTCTTTGCTCCAGTCACATTCATTCATCTTCTAGCTAAACTCTGATTTGCCTGTTTCCATCCATCCATCCAATGACCTTGAATTTAGGGACAGAAACACTTCCTCACCAAGTACCCTTAAACCAATTGTCACCATGTTGCCAGCTACTTTTAAAGGAAATAAGGGAAAGCTGGCCAACAGTATTTTGCTTACCTTTTTTTCTGGGGAATCACAAAGCGGAAGTGCTCATTCAGAGTAAAACCGAGTTGAAACAAATGAAAAGTCATACTCCTGGTATTTGATGACATTGAGTATCTTCTACGTGTAGGAATTCAGAGAAGCAATATCCTGATCTCACGAATACCATGAATTTTCTAGGCATGCCCAAAATGTATGTCCCTATTGATAATAGGGCATCATCATTATGCATCTGCATTGCATCGTAGCATGGTGATAGTACATCAGGTACTGAAGAGATATATGCTTTAAACTAGAATCCATTTTGGCAGTGCATGCTCCAAAGATTCTGGATCCTCTTACATCTCTGTATCCCACTCCTTACATGTGCTGCTTCCCATTTCTGTAGGGGATGAGGATGATGAGCTCTGCAGACTTCTCCAGAAGATACTCTCTGAGTCTTACCACTGCAATCCAGATGAAAAAGCCTGAAAGCCTTAGACATCTCCAAGGGTTGATGGTTCTTCTCACACCTAGCAATCTTGTCCAGACTTTGTTCTTCCTTCCTCATTCTCCACCAAGTAATTCCACAGGCTCCTGGAGCACTCCCCCTAACAGGCATGTGGGTCAACCCTATCAGCAGACCCAGGATGCTGCTCCCTTTTATACTGCTCTGGGGCACTGTGACTGCTGGGTGCTGGCTCTGTGACTGGGCTGATGGAGCCCACACACAGAGGCCTTGCTCACTGAGCACCCAGCCACTGAGGTTCTACCCACCATCACCAGCTGCAACCACCACTGCTGCCCAGCATCCTTCAGAGGCAACTTTCGGGGTGCTGGCCCCAAGGCAGTCCTTGTGCCCAGGAGGCCCCAGGGCTGTCCCTTAACTTGGTGGACATACCCTGGGCACAGCTGCTGAGTGTTAATGATGCCTCCTCTGCCTCTCAGCTCCCAGGGACAAACCTATTGTTTTTCTTCTGTCAGACCATGGCAGAACCCAACCCTGGTTATTTTTAAAGGTTGTGTAGATTTGGAGCTTAGGGATGTGTTTTAACAGTGGGCTTGGGACAGTTAGGTTTATGTTTGGAACTGATGGTCTTAAAGATTTTTTACAACATAAATGATTCTATGTCTCTGTGCATTTATGACACAATGACAATGCATCTTCAGAAAGATTTGTGATGCTTTCTACATGGTCAGCCTAGCAGTTTTCCTGGAGACTCTGTGTCTCTTGTACCTGTATAATGCGAGCAGCTTCAAAGTGCTATGTGGCCTCAGCTGAGCACGTTTCTATTCCTGCTGCTCCACCTCAGCAATTGAAGGTGACGCATCAGTCCTGGAGCACTTGTGTAGACCCTGTTATCTTGGTATGTCTTTTGTCTTGGCTGTCAGGCAATGAACAACCTTAGAGGATAATGGAATTTCACCTTCAAAATCAGCTTCAGTGGGTTTTTTACATAAAACAGAGGAATGCTGACATATTTTACAATATCAGCTGACAAGAAGCAAACAACACAGATAAAATTGTGACCATCTATGCACTTAGAAGAATAAGAGAGAATATCAGGGAATTTAGGGCACCCTGAACTGTTTTAAGACGCTGGGAAAAGTCCCTCCCTGTTACCTCCTGTGTAAGAACAAAATCAAGCCACTCCACTTAAACTAACCTAGGCAAACCTTATTTGTTGAGGAACAGAGCTACTAGCTTGAATGTGGGGGAAGGATCACTAGTTTTGTTGGGTTTTTGGAATGAATAGGAGGTGGGTTAGAAGTATGTGAATTCTCCCTTGAACCAGCAATGTAGAGTTTACAAATTTAAGGGTGAGTGAATAGACAAAACCAGCAGTATCTTACAGACTTTTCTGAGTAAAAGATGTTTTCCCAAGTCAGTGTATTGTGAAGAGAGTGCACATGCCTTCCTCTCTGAAAGCAGCAAGACTCAGAAGAAACCATTTTCTCCAGTTCAGCTCCTGCATGGATGAAAAGGTGGTTTATTCTACTTATTCCTGGCTGTTATCCCAGCATTTGTTCAGGTGCTTTAGTTCATCTCCCAGATCTGTTTCTACCAATTAGTTTCTGCTTCATGTCCTTTCTCTTCCAACACAACCTTCCACAAGATTTACACCATCCAGGCCCTCCCACCCACAGAGGCAGGTGATGTTGTGCTGATGGGAGCCTGCACTTCAGGTGAGAGCTACACCAGAAATTTCAAAGGCGGAGGAAGGAGTTAATGAGTGGCCAACAGTAACAAGTGAAGTAATTTGCTCTATTAAAGAATAAGAGGATTTTATGCTGTACGTGCCGGTTATACAGAGAGAGACAGACACCATGGCAACAAGCTCGTCAGGAAGTAGCAGGGCACTGCTTTAAGATTAACTATCACTGGGGACATCATTAGTAGTGGAGAAACTTCAAAAGCTTTGGAATTTGGGTTCCTTTTGCACCCAGAATCTTGCTTCTTTTAATGGACTTCACTTGGATTGCCAGTGTACAAGCTCAGGCTAGGATAACAGCAGCAGAATGGGATTTTGGATGCATTCTGAATAAGTTCAAAAAGTTTGCTCTTGGTATCTCAGTGCTTCCAGGCTTGCCAAATTGTTGGAATTGTATAGAAGTGAAGAACTAAAACACCCTGTTAGGCCAATTCAGTGGTATTGTCTGAATGAAAAGGCAATTGAAAAGGACTGGTCCTCCTCTGCTCACTCATAAGCCATGGATCTCATCATTAGGCTGTAGCAATGGAGAGATTCTTCTGTAAATCTCCCACTCTGGGAGGATGAGCAGGTGACAGATAATCGTGTGTGTGAGGTTGATTCTTTTTATCCTGTTAGCTAGAATCCAAATGTCCATTATTGCTTGCACCACATGCAGACACTCACTGGTGTTATATGCTGATACCCTAGGGTTTATATGCATGGGAAGTTCCTCTACAAGCAATGAGAAGACAATTAATGGATGAGGAGTTTGGAACTCTGAACATGGAGTTCTAGGAACAGGCACAATCTACAGAGCTGAAATTTTCAGCTTATGAGTCTGCTGGAAAATTAAAACATTTCTGTGGGAAAGTGGAGAGAGAAAGGAAAGATTTGAAGAACTATTGCAGAGTTTCTGTGAGCATCTCCTTGACCCCACCTTATTTATAAAGTGTTGAGAATGTCATGCTGCACATTTTTCATAGTGACAGAGATGTATCACAAATTCATGAACCTTTTTGACTTGTCTGCATTATAATTCCCCATGACTGAGCTACTCAAATCTAACAGGAGCTGCAGTGCTTCACAGCTCTGAAAATGAAAAACATGTATAAGAGTACAGAGTCCAGATGCCCAAGCCTTGTATCAATCCACCGTGTCCCGCTGCCTCCACAGGAACTGCTGCAGACATTTTAGTTAAAAAGCATCAGGACTAACTTGGAGGGCTATTGAGTGCAGTCGTTTGTTCAGCTTGCAGCACAAGGAAGCAAAAATAAGGTGGACATTAATCATCTTTTTGCAGATGTGTCAAGTGAAAAGGAGAAGCACACTCAATCCTTCAAAAGGCTTATTTTTGAGCAGTTGTTCTCTGGACCTGATAGCCAAGTGCTGTGCTCAAAGGAAAAATGAAAGAGAAGGCGGCTTCTCTGGAGCTGCCTGCTTCCCAAAGATAAAGGAAGATGGAGAGCAGCATGCTGCCCATCCTGAACAGGAGAGTGAGAGTCATTGAGATAACTATGAGAATTATTGTGGTGGGGGCATCTTGCTTAATGTAAGGGAAAGGCACTGGCAGCATGGAACGGATTTCTGCATATATCTGAGTTTTCGTAGTCCCATGGAGAGAGGCCTTTCTGTGATCATAATTGGAATGAACTCATGAATAGCGCATGTGAGCAGAAAGCAAATCTGAAGCTGCAAGCAGTTAGCTCACCCTTCTGCATGGTTAGTAAGGAGACATGTTGCATACTCAAGATACGGGGCAAGGAAGGACATGTTCATCTCACTGAGCAGGCAGAGCATTCACTAGAAAATTCTCAAGGTTTTGGAGACCTCAGTTTGCCCCAGACTAGTAGAAGTATGCAGAAGTTTATTGTTGCTCAGCAGGGAAGTATCTACCTTGAGAAACTTGAGGCAATCTAAGACAGCTGCATGCATGGAACACCAGTGGCATGTGCAGAGGGACAGCAGGAGAAAGACCGTGGTTCTTCCACTGACTATTTTTATCCTGCAAATGAAGTAAGTATATATTTTTCTTTTATTGGAAGAGAACCTCTGAACAAGAGTGGTGAATACCATCTGTGAGAAAGGCAGATCCTTGCATTGAATAGGTCACACATCCCTTATAGTCAGACAGCTGTAACCAGCACCAAGAAGAAATGCTGGGAGATGTCATGTGGAGTCTTGGGGTTTGTCACACAGTATTCTGTGTTTGGAGACAGGAACCAAACAACAGCTTCTTCCAGCTAATAAAAATAGCTTAGCAATAAGCAGGCATGGAGAAAGGCCCTTCCCAAACACAGCATTGAAGAGAGAAGGGAATGGAGCCTTGGTCCCACATCTGCCTTGAGGACACAGATCTCTGCCAGTACTCATTCTGCTCCTGGGGAGAAGTGTCAAAAACATGTTATCTCATCAGATCATTACTGCAAGTTACAGAAGTATTTTCCAACTGCTAAAAATGACTGCACTCGTATACTTTTCCTCTTTGTAATACTGTGAAATGAAATGCAGAGAGATTTTTTTAAGGGACAAAGGTTTTACAAAATCTTGGGAAAGCATAGCACTGTTAGCCAGTGACTATCAGCTTCAGTTTCTTCTTCGATAATATTATGAGGTCCCTTGCACACTCCAGCTCCTAAACACCCTATACGTGCATTTTATGTTCTGCCCTCACACTTCTGAGCTCCATTCACACACCTCCATAAAACTCCAAACATCATTTTTGGAGACTGAAATGGATGTATAGACAAACATCTATAGGAGAACATTTGACCTGAAGTAACTTCAGTGACATGCCTATGGCTTTCCATCCTCTCTCCTTTTCCTGGAAGACTGAGCCAAGACTCATGGAGGAGTGCCAGCACACCTGCCTGATTCTGTTCGTCCTTGGTGCTGTGCCCACACCCTATTCCCCTGTGCTCTCAGCAGCTCAGTCTGCCTATGAGCTCCTCATCACCAGCTTCTGTGGGCACCTGGCACAGCCAAAGTGGACAACTGGTTTGGAAGGGAGGTAGCCAGAGAATCATATACTCATAGAATCATCAGGGATTGGAAGGAACTTTGAAAGATCATCTAGTCCAATCCCCCTGCCACAGCAGGACACCTAGACCAGGTCCAGGCGGCTTTAAAACATCTCCAGAAAAGGAGACTCCACAAACCCCCTAGGCAGCCCCCTCCAGTGCTCCGTCACCCTCCCTGGGAAGAAGTTATAGAATCTGTCAGGGTTGGAAGGGACCACAGGATCATCCAGTTCCAACCCCTCTGCCATGGGCAGGGACACTCCACCCTAGAGCAGGCTGGCCAGAGCCTCATCCATCCTGGCCTTAAACACTTCCAGGGACCAGTCCCCGGCCATCTCCTTGGGCAACCCATTCCAGGCTCTCACCACTCTCACGGTGAAGAACTTCCTCCTCACATCAAGCCTAAATCTCTCCATCTCCAGCTTTGCTTCATTCCCCCTAGTCCTGTCTCTGCCTGAGATCCTAAGAAGCCCCTCCCCAGCTTTTTTTGTAGCCCCCTTCAGATACTGGAAGGCCACAACAAGGTCACCTCTGAGGCTCCTCTTCTCCAGCCTGAACAGCTCCAACTCTCTGTCTGACCTCACAGGAGAGGTGCTCCAGCCCTTTGATCAGCCTCGTGGCCCTCCTCTGTACTCTCTCCAGCATGTCCACATCCTTCTTGTAATAAGGGCTCCAGAACTGGAATCAGTACTCTAGGTGGGGTCTCACCAGAGTGGAGTAGAGAGGGAGAATCACCTCTCTCGACCTGCTGGCCACACTTTTCCTGATGGAGCCCAGGATCCGGTTTGCCCTCTGGGCTGCAAGTAACAACAATTTTGCCCGCACTCAGAGCATGGCTTTCTGTCTGTGAAACACACAGTTGCAGGCAGTGGGGATCCCTTTCAAGGCTTTGAACACTGCTGAACTTGGATGTAGTCAGAAGCCAAATCAAAGTCACCTGGGCCCCTCTGTGGTTAGTCAAAACATGTGACATTTCAGCATGACACAGAAATACTCTGTGGGTAAGTAAAGGATGCTTAATTTGTGAGGTTTGTTTTATTTGTTTACCTTGTTTTGTTCAGGTGTGCATTTGATTATAACTGACAAGAGCTCACCTCATTTTTAGAGGGTTTAAAATAATTCACCAGTAATAAAACTAAGTTTCTCGCTCTGTTTTTCATAACAAGTAGAAACTGAATTAGTGGTTCCATGCTCAGAACAGCCTTAGAGGTCTCTGAAGAATTCATCAACCACGGTTCAAACCAGTGTGCAGCACAGCCACTGAGGGGGAAACAGAACAAGGAGTTAGACCATCTGGAAGGTCTGCAGGATGCCACTGGGGCACTCTACCACTGTTCTGGGAAAACAAGCTGGGAAAAGCTGGAGCTCTGTTTTAATCTGTTGTACATGTAAAATCCATCTGCTTTGGAACTTTGGGCAAATTTATTGCCAGGGTCATCCATAGACATTGCAAGAGGGGTATCTTCTGAGGGAAGATGTGTTCTTTAGGGCAAGCTGCATGACCTTTGAAAAATTCTATGGTTGGAGTACACAATGTACAATTTTAGCCAGATTTAAGTAACTGTCTGAGGGTCACAGAGCTTCCCAGCCATCATCCTCCCTTGAAGCCAGTCTTCTGCTGAGAGGGCTAATTGGATGGACCTCTTGGGGCCCCTTTCAGCTGTTTCCTGAGATATATTTGTATTCTGCAAAGGGAAGGTTCAAGCTGATTGCTTTTATTACAGCTTCAACTGGAGAAATTTGCATTAAAAACAATGTGGGGGTAAAAAAAACAACCCTGGCATCTTAAAAGGTCTTTCTAATTCTGGCAGGTTGATCAGTACATTCTCTGCCAGACACATACAGTTCCCTGCTGTGTATTTTCTAATGAATTGACCACTGCCCTCTTCAAGACAGTGAAACACATTGTGTAAATGCCTTCTTAAAGTAATCTTAGGCAGCTTGACTCTATCTTTACTTCTTTGCTCTTATAAGGTAAACATTCATTCTACTAAGTTAGATGGGCTTTCTGGGCTGAAGAAGCTTTTCACATAAACCTTCCCTTTGATTCACTATTGAGTTTTCCACTAACAGTAGTGATTTTAAATAACAGCATTACAGTGTGATCCATTGCTGCAGCTTAACCAAACAGTATTTCAACTTGAGCAGACTCACCTCAGCCAGAGAGAGCTGGATGATGCCACTCTTGGTTTTGTCTAGGAGATGGAATATTTCTGAAAAGTAGAAGAGAATGAAAAAAATTATATAAACCGGTTAGGCATGTAGAGAATCACTGTCTGAAAAAACGTAGAGGTCTGGCTTTTTACCATGATCTACTGGAAATTTAGACTAATTCTGTAAGATAATGTTACAGCTGTTCATCTTGCCTCTTACATGTCACCTCATGGGGTGGAATACTCAGATCTATCACTGCAAACTGAGAGTTGGCAGCAGGACAACTATAAAATCCAGTGTGGTAGCATCTGGCATGATCCAAGTGCAAACCTGTAAAGCAGGTCTGACTAAGGTCTGTAAATGATAAATGGTACCATTTATAGAAGCTGTGACAACCTGGGGGGCAGAGCACTGACCACAGAGTGTAGAAGACTGTAAAGCAGAAGAGCATGGTAGCTTATGAATGCATGTCCCCCACTCCCCCATGATGTTTGAAAGGCTTTTCTATTTTCTTTCTTTCTCCACAGACATAATTTTGCTGGCTCTCTCTCATTTCCATGCAATTTGCTACATTGCCAGTTAAAAGGCACCAGCTATTTAACAAAACACCAAAATTTTCAGGTATTCCCCCTGGCTACTGAATTGAGGCACTTACTGAACAGGGTCTCCAACCGGATCATACAGGCCACAAAGCCATCAAAATCAATGGTCAGCTTGCTGCACGCATAGCGGACAACGATGCTGTGTTGCAACTGATCATTCAGCGTGAAACCTGAAGGCATGGGAAGCATAAAAATCACTGACACAGCAACATAATATGTCTTTAATATGATTTATCCATGGATTGCTGCAGCTGCAAACAGATCTGAGTGTAGGACACAGGACTATTCCTCCCAGAAGGTCTGTTCAACTCCACCACCCACCTCTGCTGTGGGTCCTTTCTAAAGCCCATTGTGCTGGATGAAGAGAGGCATAAAGTTCTCCCACAGCATTTTGTCAGACTGCATATTTCACATTGTTTCACAGCATAACCGGTCCTATGTTCCCCAGATAAACCCCTAATTAGCAAGTCTTGGCACTGCAGCAGAATAGCAGTGATTTCAGCAGAGCAAATTGCTCACATAACACATCGGGCTCTATTCAGGCCCTTACTAGTGCTATTTCTGTCTCTGGATCATACACATTCACTCCACTGAGCACAGGACAGACTAAAAAAATCAATGTTTCTGTAGACACTCTTGAGCTGGCAAGTACCGTGCCACAAGGGAACAGCACACATCAGAGAGGACATCATTGGGGTATGCCTTGATGTGGCTTGCACCTTCTTCTAGTGTAAAGAAATTATTTGGGAGGAAAGGATAAAGGATTTTCACACAGCTTTGAAAGAGGAAAACTAAGTTAGGTAATAATGAGGCCAAAAGTAGAACAACTAATAATCAGATGAATAAGCAATGGTCACAGCATGGATAAAAATATGAGAAGTTGATAATGCAGAGCAGAGGATGGGGTTTGATGCATGTAACAGCAAAAGGACATAGCAGTATGTGACTGTTAGGAAAGGAGAATGGCATTGGCAATGCTGTAATCCAGGGTATGAGAGGGAAGCAAAGCCATTAAAAATGGCTTTTCATCAGAGTGGTCTGATGGCGTCCCTGAGCACCTCACTCACCTGCCTCTCTGAGGGCATCTCGCATCTCATGGGAGTCAATGGTACCAGAGTAGTCAATGTCCACTTTCTTATAGATTGCCTGCAGCAGAGGAGAACAGATATCTTTTAAATGTATGCCCAAACAGCAGTGTGAGCACACGCAGGCTTTGACTTTCACAGCTGGGCAACAAGAGTAGTGAAGGCATGGTAACACCAGGGGTTAGCAGTCAGAATGGAATAATCAGGGTTCCTCTAGTTTGATTTGCTAGTTGCCTATGACAGTAGTCCGCTCAGCACTAGTCCACTAGGCACCCCATGTTCTACCATCCTCTCTAGGTAGACTAACATGAGGACAACCATATGTACCTCAGCTGCATCCACGATATCACTGCTGCGCTAACACAGTTTTGGGCTTCTGATAGTTGGGACAGGGGCTGCTCCTACTGGCCCAAGCTCCTACTCTTTGCAATGTTCATCAGCAAGGGAAACATTTCAAGTAGCTACTGGCATGCAAGGCAGTTCCCACTGAGAAGCACGTTCCCACAGGCTGACAGCCTGCCTACCTTCATGTTACATGGTGGCAGACAAGCCATTGAGGAAAAAACCCTATTATTTGGTAAACATTGCAACAAACTCCAATTTGCTTAATATTTCAGACACAATGACAGATGCTTCCTACTGCCAGCATTTTTATTATCCAGAATTAGATGCCACCAAGACCTACAAATGAGAATGCAACTAGCTTGCAGGGCTTGCTCTGCTGACACCAGCCCTAGAACAGAGCCAGTGCTACATGAGCCCAACAATTCTTCAAGAACCCCCAGGATAAGCACTCTGCTGACCAGCACCAAGTCCAGTACCAACAGGCTTGCTTGAAAGGGATTTTGTCAGACAAAACAGGTCCAGATTTGACCTTCCTTTAGACTGCTTGATTCTGTGTGAACTTTTTGGGATATTAAATCCCCTGCCAGAAAAATAATTAAGCACTTCTACAACATTTAAAAAATAAAAAAACAGATTTTTTGAGGCCCTAAAAATATATGTTTGCTTGTGTTTCCTGGTGCTCAACTGGCACAGTAACATATTGCAATAGCAGAGATATGTCCATATGAGCGTTAATACAGCAGGCAGCAGAGTGAGTCTTTGTCAACAAGGAGAGAGGGTTAATATGGCTTTCCATACGGTATTGCAAATTATGGAGAGTGGTGGGGCCAAGGTGCCCTTTTAAATCAGAGAAGTTTCTGAAGCCTGGAACAAATTCCACCCATTGGAAGGAAGGTTTCCAAGTAAATTTACTGGCAGTAACTTAACCCTACCTCAGTTCTGGATCTGTACCTCAGAGGAAAAGGGAGACAGATAGAATATTACGTTACCAAATACTTTTGTATCTTCATCCAAAGTGTCTTGAATTCTACAAGTCCCAAGGTGCCTGTCCCATTTTTCTGCTCATGTTAAGGCATGGTTCAAAATGTAGGATCTTCTTCCTTATCAATCCTGAAGAGCAACCACTTCTGACAAAAACAAATCACTCATCACAGTGTCATTTTAATGCCATACTAGTTCTTATATGTAATGCATCTCCATCTCACACAGACATGCCCTCAGCTTTATATTTGCTTAGCTAAAGGCATTCTAAGAGTTTCTAGGCCATCTGCACTGTCAAGAAATGGTATATGGGATTGCTAAATACACGATTAGATCCACCTGTAACAAATGCAGTTAACAGCAGAAGAGAGAACTTGGGGAAACAAACGATCTGGTGTTGTAGCAAAGTGTTAAAAACCAAAGACAAGAGCTGCAAGTGAACAGACTGTCAATAGTGGGCTACACTCTTACCCCATGTCCTTCAGGGACTTGACCAAGCCTTGCTATGGAAAATTATGCACATCAGAGAGTCGGTCCTCATGATGCTGTACTTACTGAGTGGCCCTGTTTGGTTTGAGAGACTGTGGAAAGCAGCACAGAAGCTTCACTTCTAGCAGCCAGCCATCCACAAGATCCACAGCTAATCCCTGCAGGCCTCAACATGCTATGTCATGAGACCAACATCAGTGTAATCCCAGCAGCATGGATGCAGTACAGTGGCTACCTACCCAACCTGTCACAGGACTACTAGGCAGATGTGCTTACTTCTCCTTTTCCTTTAGCTATGTAAAGTTTATTAGCTCACATGTATCCTAGAAGCTATGCAGAAGGTAGGGAGGCACAGCATGTACTGGTATCCTTCACCTTGCTAACAAGCTCTCCAGCGTGTCTCTGCTGCTTTGAGCTCTGTGCCCTTTAAGCAATACCTGACTTAGAGGGCAGTTGAGGTTGTGCTTAAAACCTGCCTCCTGACAAGCATGCTGTGTGCACATAGAAAACTGCAGAGGTGCATCCAGGCAGAAGGTCCCTGCTTCTTCTGCCAGCTGTTTGTGGGGAGAAATTTAAGAAATAAGAGATGGAGAGCAAGTGAGAGAAGCAACCAACGATTAAATGGTTCCAGTTTCTGCCACCTTGTGCTGATAGAGCTCTGTGGCTGAATTTTGTGCCTTCAGTCATGCATCTGGACACTGAAAGCATAAACTTAGCTCATCTTGTCAGGAAGTTTAGCAAAGGAGATCGAGAAACTTTAAGCAAACATTCAAAGGATACATCACACAGGCTGATCATCTCCCTGCAAGTGTTAATGCTGAATCCATCACTTCTAATATCCTTTCCTGTTCAAAAAGAAAGTAAAAATCCACATCAGAAATATTTTTAAACAAATATTTTTGTCCAGACAAGCTTGGAAGTGACAGCCCCTTTAAAATCTTGCTAGCAAAGCAAAGACTGTGCCCATCTTCCACTATTTCCCTTCAGCCAACTAACATTGCTTTTTCTTTTTTGTACAGGGGTAGGGGATGCTACTGGTCTTGGAGGTGGTAAGCACCTATCTGACATAGAAGCTATGCAGCAGAATAATATCTTCCTATGGTGGTCCTCCCAAAAAGGTACAGGGAATATAATGCTTCTGCAGGACATCAGCTGGTAGTGCTTGGAAGGGAAACACAAGCTAGTTTTCTGTACAGTTATATTAGAGGCAACAAGTCAGGAGAATCTCAGGCGGCAAAAGACCCAAACTCAGCACTCTTTCTTATAGGGCAGGAGTTTCTTAGTTCAGATCCCATCCGTGTGCTGATGGGACCAGGCACAGACTTTGACCAAAAGAGCAACTTCATGTCTCACCATTTCAGCACATGCCTTTCATTCAATAGGAAGTATGTCATGCTACTTACTCTTTGCCAAAACACGGTTTAGGATAGCCTGAAGCTCATTTGCAGACACTTCACAGTCCTGGTTAACACATAAAACATACTTTAGGTATGAATATACAAAATATTTCAAATAAACTATATTAGAAGACAGACATCCAGAGACTGTTTTCCTTCCATATCTAAGGCATTTAAATATGTAACTTTTTTTATAACACTTCACATTTATCATGGAGGAGAACCTCAGAAGCCATATTTTCTAGAATTCCAAATGTGAAATAAGTGGTTTAGGTGCCATGGTGACATGACCCAGTAAATGTTAGCTTTTTAACAGGTTTGATTGAGTTAGGTGGCTGACACCTTTCTCAGCTAAGAGGTGCTGGAGAGCATTTGGGAATTTCCCTGCTTACAAAAACAACAACAAAACAAAACTAAAATTGCCCTCTCAAAACTGAACAAGGTCTTTCTAACTCTCTGATGCCAGGGGCCACCTGTTCATTAAAAGAAAATCTGGCATGATAGCCTTAGGTTAGTGCAACAGGGTTTTGTAGATACTGAGCTTTGTCAAATACAATAAATAGAGGGAAAGTTCAGTCACTGATTTTCCAGTTTCGGGGGTTCTAAACAAAAAAGGAAGGAATTGCCCAACTAGGCAATTTTCAGAATAATACGCTAACTCCATGGGTAATTTATTTCACTGTGGGATAACATTTTCACAGTCCACACTCCCATCACTCCTATTTTCAAAATTATTCCATGTCCTGCACTACTCAGAGAACAAATCACATTTAGCACCAATAAGAGGAACAATGTAGTAAAACTGTTCTGTTGTAAAATAAATTGAACTGAAGCTGTGAGTTAATAAAATGGGAGAACTGCTTGGGTTTTTGATGACCAGACACTAAAAGGAATCAGCAAGTCAAATAGTTGCATAATCATAACAGAGAGGTCCTGGTCTTTTCAACTTCATGGCACTTACCTCTCCAGAGAGCTTTTGAAACAGAGTCTTGAATTCATCATCTATATCTTTGCTATCAACATGAGGCTAGAGGAAGAGATGACCATGAACATGGTTTACAAGGTTGGTCTAGAAAGCAAGCTGTGGATATCATAAAGCAGCTTTACAGGGGACTACTTACAATGGAAAACAACCCCTTGCTCTGCAGCAATGGCAAAACAGTGGCACTGCTTAAATCACAACCAGCCAAGGGCTGGCTTCATTTGCAAGTAAATACTTTCTAAGACTGATTTTAAAAGTTTTATAAAATAGCTGCTCTGAAATTGTGTCTGCACCTGACCATAGCAATTCAGCAGTTCCTTGAAATTTCTCTTGGGCTTCATGAAGGCTATTTGTTTCTGTGGAAAAAACCATTCTGTGCTCTCCCCACCTTCTCCTATCTGTGCTAGATGGAAAGACAATTTAATGTGTTCCAGCCTAGCCTACAAGGATGCAGTTTTTTCACCTGAAAATGCACATGAAACTAAGACATGGAGAAATGTAAAGAATCCCCACAACCAAAAGTATTTTTCCTGAGTACAATCCCATACTGTGATCCCAGGTTGGGGGAGAAATAAAAATCTCAGCTATGTTTTACCCCCACACTATGAAGGAAAATCTGCTAGGAAAAGAAAGCAACCATAAATTTGCCCAGTTGAGACACTTACCTCATATGGCTTTGCAGAAACCACATCACCAATCATCCTATAGAAAAAAAAGGGGGGAAACAAAAAAAAACAAGCTAGAAATTATGAGTCTACACTTTGCCTTTAAATAATTAGCAAAGGGAGCTGTTTTTAATAGAAGGTGTTAGCAAACAGACAGAACTAGCCCTTCGGTTTCTCACATCCCACACTCCCCATCCCACCTCTGTCTGCCCACCTCTTTGAAGATATTTTCATTGGGAAACCAGCCTTGTCATCTTGCATCCAGACTCCTGTTTTTTTCATTTGATGGCTGATATTGATATAACCCTTTTAAAAACCATCTCTTCATTGCCATACTCACAAATCCTGCCCTCTCTAAGGAAACTTCTACTTTTCAAACCTGAGAACTTCAGTTACCACTTGAATGCCTGGTGAAGAGCCATGAGTCTCTACAATGAATCTGGTAGATCGTGTAAGGCAACAGGTCCTAGAAATGGGGCTATTTTTCCAGATAAGGGAAAAGATAGAGCACAGAATGAGGGTGCAGCACTTGACCTTTTACTTTATGTGCCTCACCAGCAGAAGAGGAGGATTTACAAAGAAGATATACGCACTGGGCTTTAGCATGTTTCTCGGAAAAGACTCGCAGGCAGAACTCTCCATTTTTGTAAGGCTCAAAAGTGGATGGCACTATGAGGTACTCTCCCCGGGGCAGCTTCATGCGGCTTGAGACTTCACGCAGGTTGACATAAGGATCAGACCGGGCTGCCGGTTGGTTCCTTGCGAAGAAGGCACGGTTTGCATGGATATCTAGGTTATTTTCCAGCTGTAGAAAATGTGGTTTTGTTAGAAACCATTTGACAATTCACTGGCAGCCCGGTCACCCTATTTCAATTTGAGTGGTTTAAAGCCTTCTCAATTTTTTCTTAGCATAAAATAATAAATCCATGAGTTATGCCATAAAAGATAACCACCAGTGTTCTGTCATGGTAAATAGGCAGGCAGATCATAGGAAAGGAGAAGGATCTTTCTCTATAAAAATCACCTTTGCATGTGCCTGTTTACAGTCAGTGATATTAAATAAATAAAAATATAACAATATGTGTAATAATAATACCTGATCAAACTAGTACCAGTCAAACTTAAGTTGCCCATGTACGGAGAATATTTTGCTTTTACAAGTTCTTGTGGACAAAATTAAATTTTAAAGTATCACTCAGCAATTTATCGTGTGGAATAAATCTAATGGCATAGGAACTGCTTTCTTTAAACAGGCAGTAAAGAAAGGTAAGGAGGACAAAGTAGTAGTCACCAGGGTGAGACTTTCGGGGCCACATTGGATGATTTATCCGATTTCTATTAGTAATACTAAGAATAATTCTTTAGATTGCATGGAAAATAGTACCTAACTTTTCTACCAATAGTACTTAACATTTCTATTTGTCTTAGACAAGTGCAACATTGCATAGCTCATAAAATGAAACACTGATGTAAGAAGAAACAGTAGAGTAAGAATAACAACTCTGCTATAAACCTCCTATTCAGAACTTCTGCTTCACAGGGATGTCTTTAAAAAAGTATGACTCAGTGACCCACAGAAAGTGCTGTGTGGCTGACACAGACTGGGGAGTGTTACATAAGGACAAGGTCTAAAATCAGAGTGTATAAAGATGTCACCAAACATTTTACACTCATTAAGTTTTTCTGCTGTAAACTATCGTGTTTCTTCCTCCTTTGCTCTGAAGATAAGATTGGATTTGATATTTGTTCAGCACTCCTATGCTTTGTCCTCACTCAATGTTTAGCTAAGTGGGAATGCAAAGATTAAGAACTCAGATCCATATATTTTTCAATATATAAAGTTGATTTTCCCTTGCATCTGCAAGGCTGTTAAATGAGCACAGTTAATTGCTACATGACCGTACACTCATTTACTGAGAGAGAAGAAAAGGGCTGAAAAGCCAAGGAAAAATTGGCAGCACAGGCTGCTGGACCTCAGTAATGAGTATGGGCTGTTTCTACTGCCAGGCACCCCTGGGTTCTCTTTCTTAAGGGATTAAAAGTCTGTTTACCTCAGTATCGACATCTGAGAAGATTAAGGAAGGTTGAAAGGGGTTTGTTCATTACTAGTAGCCTCAGTTCAGAACTATAAAAGGCATGGATCCAGAGAACTTGGCATTTCTTCAAAATGCATTAACTGCATTTTCTCTGTTTTGGAGTGCAGAGACCTTGTTATGCCTTCACCTGTACTAAATAGACAACCTCCGACCTCTGTGATACCAACTTCATGGAAGCCAAACTTCAAAAAGTATAAATGAAGTCAAGACTTGGACTCAGATGTCTATAATGAAGCCTTGTGCCCCAGCCCCTTGGAAACAGCTTGAGACATTGTTCCAGTGATCGAAGAACAAAACTCCAGAAGAGCTGTCATTAGTAAAGAAGAAGTCCTTCTGGTAGCTAAGTCTTCCAGTGCAACAGGAGATGCTCATCTAGAGGTTAGAAGTCTTCAGCAGAAATTACCTACCTCCTGAGGAATCTGGAAGGAATAAAAAGAGGTATGATTAAAAGGATCATCAGAAAAAAGCAATCACATAAATCCTCCTTCAGACACATTTTTTTAAAACTTTCATCTATTTCATCCACTAGCAAACATATGGAGACTGATAAGATTATTGTAAGGCAATTGTAACAAGCAACAAATTTCAAGGTTTGTCCCTCCTAAATTAAATTGCTATGTTAATTTGTACCTCCAAATAGAATTAGCTTTTCTGAAAGTAATTAACTGTCTTGAGATTGCAGATTCCAGTGAGAGACGAAAAGAATGTTCTCTAAAATCCAGAAGAGCTTTTGACAATATCACCTGTATGATGACCCTACAGCCTGAAATGGTCCCTTGAGACCTCAGGCCTTGCTCCTTATAAGCAGACTACTACAAGTCCAGAGACTCAGGGGTTGGCACACTTACAGTTATTGTCAGCAAACATTTTGAGCTACGTGACTTAGAAAATCTCTGCAGGGCAGGTAGACTTGCACATATACTATTTCACCTTTTCCTGTGCAAGAATTTGAACAGTACGCGGCCCAAGTAAATTGTATCATGGCTGGATGTCTACCTGAGATGACTTTGAATCTCTGTCTTTCAAAATAAAGTCTTTATCTTGTTAGGAGTCACCAAGTCTACACCACCGTGGAAAAGCTCACAGAGGAGGTGGATGGGATAAAACAGATGTAAAGCACAAAAGCTCTAACTTCTCTAGGGTTGTGCTCAGTGGTATGAGCAGACAAACAATCTTAATGTGCAAATGCAAGATGCAAATAGGCCAGGGTGCTTGGCACCATGCAGATGGCAGCTCAGAAATGTGCTTGGTGAGAACCATTTGTGTACGCAGACACTCAGGCACCAGGGAAAATTTTTCCTAGTTTTGAAGTATCCTGTACAAGATACATTAGCAAGTCAACCATTCCCATCTGCTCTCACCCCTGCTGCTTAATGATCTTCACCCAGTGGAATCTATACAGGATTTAATTGCTCTTCTCCAGATATGATATTGGGAATGATAATACTGTTGGAAATTGTTGTCTCCTCACATCACAGAAGTAAGAGGTGACACTATAGATTTTTTCCCCAGACTGTATTTTTTAGAGAGAGAAGCAAACTAGAAGAACCACAGAAAAAAATGACTGAACCAGAACAATAGCATGGTAGACAATGAATCAAAACAATTTTCAAATGAAAGGAAGAAATAAAAAAAAAAAGAATAATAGACTGTAATCAGAAACACTTATCTGGAATTGCCAGGCACCCTGAGTCTGCCCCCATTCAGATTTTCTAAGAGAAGGCTCTCAATAAGACTGTTGCTCAATTATTGCCTCTAGTTTTACACTGCTTTCCTGTTAAACTGGTACAAAACCCAAGCCTAAATTTATCTAAATCATCCTGTGTTATGTGGGTCAGGAAGCAATAAGAGAAAGATTTTAATCATCATGCAAAATCCAGCTCTTACTGAAGTGTAGTACTGAATATCAAGATGTAACACAATGCAAATTTATTCCAGCATAACGGAACAAGGAATAAAGCCTTTAATCAGGAACACACTTTACCTGATAGAGAGAATAACCAATACTAAGCAGAGCTTCTCCCATTCTCTTCTGTCTCCTGCGGTTCTTCTGCATCAAGCCCACCAGTATAGTACAGCATGGTTCATCCAGACTTCCTTTGTGGTCATCATCGGGTTCATCCAAATGGATTTTAAACTGGGGGTTGGTCCAGTATGTTGCTAATAATTCCCAAGGTGAAACAAAAAAGGAGAAGGCTTTGCTGTCATTGTAGCCAATGTAACTGTCATTAGAATTGCAGACAATCTCTGTTAGGAAGCATTTTTGCCTGGAGTCTTACAAGTCCTCTCCATTGCATTTCACATATTAGATTATACAAAACTTATTGCATAGTTCTATGTTATCACAGCTATGCAGAATATCAATTGGAGCCAAGGCAAATTCAAGTACAGAGGTGTTTCCTGAGGACTAATGACCAAAACAGAGGAGACAATACCATTAATTCCAGTCAGTCATTTTTTTCCAGGAAGCATCCTTGGCTTAGGCTGTTATTGCAAGAGAAGCAAATACCAGGCAGCCTCTCCAGAGTTCTAATATGAAAATGAATGGGAAACAACACTGACACTAAACTGTGACACTCCCATGGCCTACCCAGCCCTTTGGAGCATTACTTCAGTCAGTAGCAAAAACCATGCAAGCAGGAAAAGCAGACAGAGAACTAAAAAAAAAGAATACAGTAACGAATTAACTGCTTAGTGGGGTAGAAATCCCCACTGAGGAAATAAGTGTGAATTAGTTCTTCGTGTAGACTGCCAAGCTTTTGCTTACTGACTAAGCCCTGCAGAAAGTGCTACAACTCCAAGGCTTTCCCAACCCAAGCTCACTCCAGTACCCAAGCATTCATTTTTTGATTATTTTGTTTGGTATTTCTTCAGCTGCCCACCTTGGTAGTTCTGACAGCCCCCAGCAGTTGAACCCCTTCTCCACTGTCCATTAAACAAGGTCAGGTCCCATTTATTGACTTCATTGCTTGTCAGAGTGTCAGGAGTCAAGTTGCAAATCTCAAGGCGGGTGAACTGCCTTTGAAAATCTGAAAATGCCATCCTGGTGCACAAAAACCAGAGTTAGTCCCTCAGCCTGCAACTGTCAAGATAACTGCAGATGAATGTCTGTCCTAACAAAGCAGCAAACATCGGTACTACAGAGTTGCCAAAGCCCCGTTTAATCAACTGTGAAACTTGGAACTGGCTTTTGGGAAACTACTCCCTGAATAAGCCCTATCTTTGGAGACCATTGCTCTCAATTGCTACTACACATTAGGGGTTCAGTCTTATAATTTTCTGTCACACCTATGTGTGGGCAGTCCCTCGTGGATCATGCTTCATAAGTAAATTCACTAAAACTTACAGAACAAACTGTGCAAGGAGATGTCATGTAATGGGAGTACAGTTGGCCCTTGTTGAAGTGCCACTCTGTAGAGTATTTGTCTCAGCTTAGTGTTTTAATTCTGTGATTGGTGTGTGGTTTTACCATTCCTAGTAGGTTTGAGTAAGTGACTTCATCACTTCATGCTGCAAACAGAGGTCTGTTCTTGTTTCTCAGTGCCTTACGGCCCATATAGCTGAGGGCAATGGAAGATGGAGGCCGTTTGTCTTTTCAGGTTAGGATGGAGTGACATGGGTTCAGTACTAATCCATATAAACAGCTAACTGGGATGGGCTTTCAAAAGTCTGAGTAAACAAGCTCTTCCCTATCTGGTAATCTAAACTTTTTCATTAGTGTGTAGCATTTAGGCAAAAAAAACCCAAACCCCAAAACGTAAAGCAGCTGAGGTTCATTGTTGCCACCTCATTAATTTTATTGCCATCTGTTCTCTATATTTTGGGTATGCACTGAGATATGCAAGATCTAATAAAAGGTAATGTTTGAATAGGAGGGAGATAAACAAGACACTAACAGCACACAAGTCAGTGTTAACCCCCCTGGTGCTGGTAGTTTCTCTCCAACCCACTGGAAAGACTGCTCAAAGAGCATACATGCACACTCAATATCCAAAAGATATCAATGAAGAATTCTCACCAAAATTCTCCATCATCCGCTTGCTTATCCAGAGCCTGTTTTTGTTTGGGATCAACAAAATTCCATTCAGGAGCACTGCAAGTAAAGCACAAATTCAAGTTGCTCAGTTGTATTCTATTCTACAACAAGATCAGAGAATTAGGCTTTCTCCTTGGTTACAGACGATAAAGGAGTATGTATTTCTTCAGCAACCAGATATTCTGCACCTCCCAACAGTAGTACCCACTGCAACCTGAATATACAGAGCTGGAATCAGACTGCTACATTATTTGCAGCAAATAAGCCTTAAATTCAATCATCACTGCCAGGTGCCAGAATATATGAGTATTGCAGACTGGCTGGATGGAGTGACACACAGCCTGAAATCAGGCAGAGCCTCTCCATTTTAAGATCTATTGGGATGCTTGACAGTCCCCATAGAGAAATGACCCATTGGGGTCATGAAAGAACAAGACAGAAAAAAGGTGCAATTAGAGAATGTACTGCAGAAAAGAGCATCCTTTCTCATTATGATGCTAACATGCAGCAAGCTGGATTCTGCTGTGATCCACTCCCAAGTGACAATGCAGCCCTGCACCTGCCTCAGCAGGGCTGTCCCATGGTAGAACATGTGTAACAAAGTCAGGACATGGCATGTGTGTGTGCCTGAGGCAGCTCTTCTTGGGACTGAGCAAAGCAGGTCTGATAAAGATAATAACAATCATGATGTTTCTCTCTATTTTATATTCGTACGTATGCTAACATCAGCATCAGCAGTGCAGCCAGCCAAGACAAGAAATGGAAATCTTAAAGTGCTAAAAGAAAAGCAGCCAAATTAAAGTAAAATTTATGCCTTTCTAAGTATAAAAATACAAGAAGTGTTATCAATGCAATTCTCCTGAGGCCAAGAGAGCTGAAGCTCAGTTCCTGGAAGTTTCTGTGAGATTTTCAAACTTCCAGGTCCTTAGCTTAAGCGGCATCCCCATTTTTTCAAGAATCTCCAGTAGAAACAAAGAACTGGTCTGATTTAGAGTTCCAACTTAAGAGTTGAAGCAGAGGCAGAATGGTTTATCCCTGTTGAATGGGATTGGTATCCATAATTTACTAAAGTCCTGGTACCATCAGTAGGATCCATCTGAGAAAAATGACCCTGTAAGTTGACATGGATATGGCTTGTGTTGGGCTGCTCACAATTATAACATGGGTTGTCCTCTCTTATTAGAGAGTTCTTCCTGAGGCAGGGAAAAATTCCACTGGGCAGAGCAGATCAATATCTACCCTCAATAATAAATTAATAGTGTTTTATTCCAACAGATATAACATCTCTAATAAATGTGCTTTGTGATTGCACTGTCCTAATCTAATTTTTAAAATACACCAAAATACACTGGAGAAGGAGAAATATGGGCATATAAAAACCTACTTATCACTCCATGCTCCAGTCCATTCCACTTCACCCCAGGGATTTCTAAGCCTCACTAGTTTTTCTGTCCGTCCTCGGTAATACACCTAAAAAAAAACCACAACAAACAGAGCCTGATCACTTTCATTACTGCAATCATCATAGGACAATTGCTCCTCAGACAGGAAAAACCACAATTTGTACTTGAGTGTTGCAATCCATTATTATTTTCACCCTTATTTACATGATCCTGTGCCACCAGGTGAGCCATTAGCTGCAGAACTCACCAGTTCATGTAACAATAACAACCTGTGAGGAATAATATCAGCTACAAAACAGCAGAATATCTGCATCCTCAAAAGCAGGAGACAGAGCACAACCCAGCTAGGTTGCAAAGAGGTTGTTTGGCATAGACACCTCTGTAATGATTCTCGTTTCAGAGGAGCAGGAGCATATGAAGGTGAGCTAATTGCAGGGTTCATGGAAGCAGATTTTACTTCTTTCCATTACCACTGACTGGCAGAGTATGTGCTCCCACCTCATGCAGTATGAAATTGTGGGGAAATAGCCACAGGTTCTCTTCTTCCATTTCTCCTTTTCATTATCCATTTCAATGATACCTTGGCCCTTCTGAAATACATTTTGTATTCTAGTCCATTGTCACAATACATAGAATATACTGTGCAGTCTACAACTTGTATCTACCAGTAGAAGCTTTCAACTTGGGTAAGTACTACAGATATTTTCTTTTTTCTGTAAAAGTGTGCATAAGTTTGCAACATCTTTATTTGGTTGGTGTGGTGCTGCTTCCACAATTTCCCCCTGAAGTGGACACCTGTCACCATCCAATCCAGACTCTCTCTCTCAAGGTCTTTTTCTTCTGGGAAAGCAAGCCAGGGGAGTATTTTTCTCCACACTGCCCCACAAGAATCTGGACATTTGTGATTTCTGATAGGAAAAAAAGGATCATCCATGTGTCAACCTCAGTTCTCAGCATTTCAGTCAGTCACAGAAAGACAGCAGAAATTTGAAGGCTCTACAGTATTACAGTCCCATGCTGATCTGTTTGATGGACCTGGAGAGGTTGGCTTACCTCTTCTGCTCCAGTGACAGAGTAAGCATGTCCTTTTACCAGCTTCAGACTTGTAATTGCTTCTATTTCAGCTGCAGAAGTTATCTGGGGCAATAAAACGATACTCATTTAGGACTATATACTGTGCATGAACTTTCAGCTTTCATGAGCAAATTCCTATGGGGGAAGACATCCAAATATGCACAATTAATATAAACATTCTTGATGAATATTAAATTATTATTATTGATGGTATATTAAATAGAGGTGAGATCCAAAAGTTCACTTCCACAGTAGAAGTTCAAGAATGTACAATGAAATATAAATTTAACCCTACCTTCTATTTCAAGTAACACACCCAGCCACCTGCAAAGGCATGTTTGTGTGAACCAAGCTCTAGCATGCCTCGGGTGAGATCCAGCATATCAAAATCTGAACTTGGGTAATCCTATATGCCACAAACCAGGATTTCAAACAAGATAATGAAACAGGATGTGAAAGGCATGAAGTTTCAAAAACATGTACAGACATCACGTGTAACTTGAGACAGTTTGTATTACAGGTGTCAATAATCTTTAAGACTAAAAACAAGCCGGAATCAGGCTACAGGCTACAACAAAGATTCTCAAAGAGTTTGTCTCTGGCAGTCAAGAATCTGGGATTGGAATTACACAGAACTTGAATGAGAAAAGGAACTCCGTTGTCATTCTCTCTAAAAGGCCAGTCCCCAGTTCATGGCTCTAAGTATAATCACATGCTATCTTGTACAAGAGAAAGCATGATGATAGGTGGTTATTTAGAACCTTGTCCAAAGTTTTTATAACAGAAATCAATAAAAGACACCACCCCCCCCCAGTAGTTGTGGTTTGCTTTACTTCATACCTTCCTACCTATGCCTAAAATTGGTCAAAGCTTTTGTTATAGTGTGGAGCAGTGCCCTGAGAAGATGAGCGAGGAGAGTCATGTAGCTAAGTCTCTTACATCAATGGAACAGCCAAGCAGCGACCCAGCTCTCAGAGCCTTCTGGATGATCTGGTACAGGTTTGAAGGAGCCTTTCGCAGCAAATAGGACTCAGAAATGCCTCCAGTAAAATCTTCAAAGCCTTCCATGGTGGACCCTCCTGTAAGAGCTTCGTAAGAGCCATTCAACCTGTGGAAGAGGAGCTATATAAGGGTCCACCTTCAGCTGTAAGCAGTGGCACTGCAGAAAGAAGGTTTATAATTTAGTATCTCAGTCTGTGTGTGATCATCAGTGTGACCTGGGTCACCAGAATTAAAGCCCTTTGAAACAGATGGTTAGCAATATCCTTTATGAACACAGAGACTCTAAATAATCACTGGAATCTCAGCAGGGATTGGAAGCGACCTCTGGAGATCATCTAGTCCAACCCTTGTATTTGAGTGAAGATCACTATGTTTAACACTACAACTGCCTGGACAGTCAACTTCTGCACACCCAGGAGCACTGCTCCCTACTTAGCCACCATACTTAGCATAGGCCTTCTCCAGCAGTGCACTCCAGAACTCGTTGCCTTCCTCTGAATGCACGAAGACCAGCTTTCCATTCTTGGTGGGCAGCCTGTCATCCACCACGACGTCCACCCACTCCCCATACTGCCAGAACTGATGAAAACAAGAAAGGAATACATGATGAGGGCTGTTGTGAAAAATACTAGCTCCAGACTACCCCTTCACCTGTCAACAGTTCCACCTAGTGAAGTCACTGTAAGGGTGAAACAAACTCCAGACCTGAGAAGCATTGATCAGGCTTTTCAACACTGTATTACATTTTGCTGTGCATTAACAGCAACTTATTGCACAAAACGTGGAACACTGTCAGGCCTCTGTGCAGAGTTTACATGGTGCAGAGTCCACAAAGCTGGCATGTAGACAAGATACTCTAAAGTATCTTCTCTTGTCTACTTGTTTAAGACCAAATCCACTGGGGGGGAAAAAAAGTAGTAAAAATAGTAAAAAAAAAAAGCTCCTGTAAAAATGCTGCAAGGATGCATGGAAAGGTCATCCAAAGGGGAAGCAGTCAACACTGTTAACCCCTTCTGAAAATACTTGGAAATGTGTAAGACATTACTAATGTTCATTTTTTGCCTAAACACTAGAAGCTTTAGTCCAGAATTTGATGCAGTTCTGAAATTAAGTAATTCACACAATAAACCCTCTGCTGAAATGAGCTGATGGGATTAGTATGTACTCTCTGACATCTGACCTCACCAGAACACATCCTTTAGCTTTGCAGGGATTGCTCGCATCTGAGCCTCATCTCGAGTCAAAGCAAGTTATCTCAGTCCCAACACAGTAGGTCTGCAAGCAAGGAAATCCAGGCAAAGCCTCACGGCGGGAAGGGAAGGAACAGCATCTGCCTGAATTCACTCAAAAGCAACACTGGCAGAACCAGATCTTGGCCTGATGGTTTGGGTCAGTTTACAAAACCTCTGTAATTCACCATAGCACCATCAGCTGTAAAAAACAGCGGAACCCATTTAACTCCATTCTTCTTTGCTTTCCTTTCCCCCACCACAATTTCACTTACACAATATAATTCTTTAATATTTAGCCTGTGCAAAAGCACAAAATAACCCTGCTTTTAGCTAAGTACTAGCGCTTTCCTCTTCTGTTGTCAATATCTGGATCATACAGGTACCTGAAAATGAAAGATCCCAGCATAGTCCTTTTGGAAGCTCTGAGCCTGGGGAACAACGCGGTACAGAACCTCGGGATTCAAAGTAAGAGATGCAATAGCAGCCAGGAGCCAGCAATCACCTAAACACACAGGTTTCAAGGCAGTTACTCATTAATAAATAGGAGTTTGCTGAGCTGATCTTTACATCATTATGTCATGCTCCCATCTAGACTAAAATGCCAGCAATAAGTGCTTTGCAAGGTCCTGCCAGCCTCAGTATTGGTATAACAATCCATTCTCATTTTGCTGCGTTATCTCTTTCGCTCATTTTCCGCTCATCCAGACTGCAGAGGTTTCTCTGGGGACTCTGAGGCTGAATATGGTGGTGATTTCAATGGTTTCATTTAGGATTTGCCATTTTGATTTTCTTTAAATGATGCTGTGCAAGCAGACTGCTTTATCTCTGTTTGTTAGGAGACTAAATTTGGCATTCAAGGTATGTGCTTTTGAAAGCATGGCTGGGCAGAACAGAGTTCATGACCTGCAGTACTTCAACTAGACTGAAACCAGCACAGCTGGAAGACGTAAGGGCTTAAAAGGGTCCAAAAAGAGAAAAAGCTCTGGGTTGATAGAAAGGTGTTGGGAATGCCATTCATACCTTTTGGAGGATATTCAATGGATAGAAGAAACTCTTGGGTGACCATTTCTTCTTGGCTTTTTCTTCAGAGGTTTGAAATTAAGCCAGCACTTAGTGCTGTTACTGCAGATTTGCCCCTGAGTCTAACGGAAGCTCAGGTATCCTAGGAACTGTGTGAGGAGATGAGTCCTTTCTTTAGAAGGACTCCTTACCCTAGAAAGTATGGGCATGATGAGCCCCTGCTTGGTGTCCCACACCTGGAGCTGTGTGCTGGTTTGATAATGTACTTGTTGAGGCTTGGAAGCTGGGTAAGGAGAAGCAGCTAACACAGCAAAGGTGGTGCCCCTGGGAAATTCAGTGACTCAGTGAAGTGTGTTTCTTACAGTATTTGCATTCTGCAAAGAGAGGGAAGAACTTCTATGTCCTTGTGTATTTCTGAGGTGTGCAGAGAGTCTAGGAAAACAAAACCATTCTGAAGGTATTAACATTTTCCTGGTTCCCTGTAGATTATCTGTTCCCAGACAGAGTTTTTTTGTACAGGCGCATACTGTGCAGAAGGAACTGCCATAACAGCTCTTGCTTCAGTGGAAATTAAGCTGTTGGAGAAACTGAGGAAAGAGTTCAACCTGTATCTTGACATCATATCTTAAAGGAGGAGTTAACTCTTTATATTGACTTGGGATTTAGGGTTTAGTGCTGTGACAATATAACTGTAAATGTAAGAGAGAGGAACTTGCCTGGTGCTATGTGCTCTCTGCTGCCTATACCTCACCAGGAGGTGCAGATGCTCCCCAGATGCTTCCCATGAGCTAGGCTAGGAACAGCTTCTCCCAGTTAGGCAAGGCAGTGACTTGAGATACACCTTGAAAAAGTGCCCCTGGTATGATACCTTGTCACTAGCTGAGCTGGCTGATCACTTTATGGGTGCAAAAGGATGCCAGACCACACATTCTAATGAGGGGTATTAGTAGTACTGCTATGTGATGTGCTGCCTGAGTTTTCCCCCAGGACTGTTCTGCGTTATCTTGGCTGCTGCATTCAAGAAAGATTATTCATACTGGAAAGGGGTGAAAAAAATAAGTCGGGATAACTTGCTTCTCCCCATCCACCTGTGTTTCCTATGAGAAGACATTAAAATAAACTGTACTGCTCACCTAATGCAAGTGAAGTCTGAAGAGGAAGCATGAGGCAGGTTAAATGCTACTTTGCAAAAAAACCTGGTTGAGCCAAGAGCTGTTACTAGAGAGGTAAGATTTCCCATGCAGAAGAGAAGACAAATTAAAATAAAAGGGATGCCAGATAGATGAGTTGGAAATAGGAAAAAGCTGCTACTGCAGACATAGAAAAGAGTCCGAGAGTGTTAGCCTCTAGAATAAATGTGAGTAAAAACCTTCCCAAGCTCATTTCCAACCTAATTATTTTACAAATTATTTTGCATTCTGTGAGAGTGTTTGATACACTGGCCTAGAAATTTCCTCCCAGCCCAAGGTAATCCTAACATTCTCAGCTACCCCAGATTTTCTTGTTGCCATGGTTGTTCCTGCCATGTTGTAAGGCACAGAAGACTATTTTGAGAAGGTGATGGGGTGGAGGTCCTTGTATCCCTACTGTGCCCCACCATCCCCAGTGAGACCAGTGAAGGTCTGTAGTAGTGAGAAGTTGGTGTTTTCCCAATGTGCAACATAAAATCATAGATTGATTGGGGTTGGAAGGGACCTTTAGAAGGGTATCTGGAAGGATTTCCCTTTTGTAGTCCAGGCTAGGCTTTTACAGCTGGTGAAGGAGGAACTACTCTGGGCTTTACTAAGGATGGTGTATGTTTAATGCATAATTAGGCAAAAGAATCAGTGATATGAAAGGGATTTCCTCAAATACATTTTTACTTCCCTGACTCAGAATATCAATCCCATAAAATGCCAAATGCAGCATGAAATCCTTTACAGCTATCTTACAGTATGAATTAACTAAGTGACATTAGCACTGGCCCTTCCGTCTCCTAGAAAGCCACAATGCGGTGTCACTTCCTGGGGAAACATTGAGAGCAAGTCTGCCTAAAGTACAAGTGGAAAGAGTTGTATTGGAGGAGTTGCCTTGGGTAATGCAGGGTCCTATCTCAAAGCCTTACTTTATGGCCTAATATATTTGACTAAGCTCAAGGCCAAAAAAGTATCAACCATCTCTCTGAAAGAAAACACCTGGGAAATGGTTGATGTGCAGTAATTTGATAAAATGGAAGAGACAAATTTAATAAGGTACAACAAGGCTAAGTGTAGAGTCTTGCATCTGGGCTAGAACAACCCCAGGTACCGGGATAGGTTGGGGACTGACCTGTTGGAGAGCAGTGTCGGAGAAAGGGGCCTGGGGGTCCTAGTGGACAGCAGGATGACTATGAGCCAGCAATGTGCTCTTGTGGCCAAGAGAGCCAACAGCATCCTGGGGGAATCAGAAGGGGAGTGGTTAGCAGATCAAGGGAGGTTCTTCTCCCCCTCTACTCTGCACAAGTGAGACCACATCTGGATTATTGTGTCCAGTTCCGGGCCCCTCAGTTCAAGAAGGACACAGAGATGCTGGAGGGTGTCCAGTGCAGAATAACAAAGATGATGAAGGAAGTAGAACACCTCTCTTCTGAGAAAAGGCTGAAGGAGCTGGGTCTCTTGAGCTTGGAGAAGAGGAGGCTGAGGGGTGACCTCATTAATGTCTATAAATATGTGAGGGGTGGGTGTCAGGAGGATGGAGCCAGGCTCTTCTCAATGTCATCTAGTGATAGGACAAGGGGCAATGGGTGCAAGCTGGAACACAGCAGGTTCCATATAAATATCAGAAGGAACTTCTTCACAGTGAATAACAGAGCACTGGAACAGGCTGCCCAGGGAGGTTGTGGAGTCTCCTTCTCTGGAGACATTCAAGACCCGCCTGGATTTGTTCCTGTGTGACTTGGTCTAGGTGATGTTGCTGTGTCAGTGGGATTGGACTACACGATCTTTCAAGGTCCCTTCTATTTCCTAATGATTCTATGGTTTGCACATGAGATGCTTAGATGCAGATGGTTTGGGGACATCTTTATATACAAGTAATGTATTCCTGTAATATGTGGTTTAAGAAAACGACAGTGGATGCAGGAATCTGTCTGCACCAAGGAACTTCCAAGATGGGGCTGAAATTGCAGTTTGCCTCTTATTCGCTTGTATTCCACAATGAGATCCTGACCTATTAATAAGGTTTCTCAGCCCTCCTGAGTATTATATTGGTAGTTCTAAAAATGTACAAGCTGAAGGTGTATATACCTTTTCTTTCCCCAAAGTTCAACATCCTTTTGCTGGCAGCAAATTCCAGAGTTTTGTTTCTGGTTGTGCCTACAGGATAGTGAAACAACACAAGCTCTCTGGAAAGGCAACTTACATAGAACCACTTAAACTTGTCCTCATCCAGATGCAGGTTATAAAACTCAAAGGAAACTATTTGATCCCCTTCCTAAAATGTGGATTTTTTGGAGAGAGGGGAATTGAGACTTGTTGGCCAATACATTAAATATTTAATTATAATGTATTTCTAATAGAGTTATAGTCAGAAAAATGGCAATATCAAAACGCCTTTCTGTTCCTGCACACATTTGAAGTTGTAGCCTTTTAGCTTATAAAAATAAATTTTTAAATAAGTCTTCTCAGCATTAGCCCTGAAAGACTAAATCACCTACAAGCACATACACTGCTTTCTGATCATTCTCATAGCTCATGAACAAAAGTTTCAGACAAGTGCCAATTACAGTGTTTGCTACTGTTGCTGAGCGTGCTGAAAAGAAGCCAGCTTGATTCCTGGACGTGAAGTAATTTGTAATGTTGGCAAAGTGCGATTGTTTTGTTGTTTGTTGGTTGGTTTTGTGGTTTTTGAATTTAAAATAACTAATACTGAGCTTGACTTTGTGGTGGAAAGAGTAAACATGAAGCCTAGTTGTGCCTACCTCTGTGCATATATGTGTGTGTGTGCATATATATATATATATATATTCACATATGATGTTGGAGAATTACTTGAACCATTGGTGCATTTGAAATGAAATCACTTGCTCACAAATGTATTGAGATGGCTGAGATGTTCTCAGTGCTATGCAGGCACCTTCTGGTTTGCAGAGATAATTGAATTGCTGCATAGAATACTGAATCCTTGGTGACTTGGGAGCTGAGTGACTCCTCTATATTGATGATGCTTACCCAAGCACGTGGCACTTTCAGAGGCCATAAAATAAGTGAGAAATGTTATTAGTTTCAGTTGCTACAGATCTGTACTCTGTGTGTGTTTTGGCTACCATCAAAGTGTCTAGACAGAGACCATCTAAACTCTTCATTGATCTTGTGATGGTGAGTTTAAGCCAGAAATCTGGTTCCAAGATTTAACTGGACAGTACAGAACCACTTCTATCCTGATTGTGCTCTGACTTGTTGCCATTCCAGCAAAACCTGGAGTTTAAAAGGGATCCAAATATGATGCTGTGACTCTTGCTTCCTAGTTTGTTAAACAGATTTGGCTCTCAGCTTTAGTCTCTGCTGGAAGCCCTTTTTTAGAACTCATAGTACCTGGAGCATCCTATAGGATGTCAAGAAATAACTGACCCACTAGCTTTATAATTTCTGGCAGTGCAGGCTGATCCTGATTAGAAATTTCGAAGGTAAGCTTCCTTAAGTTTCTATGGCATTGAATTAAAGTCTGTAAATGTATACAGAAAGACAAAGGAGCATTCAGTGAAGGAAAAGTCATCTTTCTTCTCTTTGTGGTCTCAGAGTTGTCAGGTTTTTTGAGATCTAGGGGATATATTTGCCAGAATAAGGATCTCCATTGCCCATAGGACTGAACATCAAAAGGGCTATATATTAATGTCAATAGCAAAGGCCTAGGGAGCTGCACTGCCTGGAGAACCCTCTGAGCCTTCAGAACAAAAGGCACTTCATGAATATAAATAGCATGAATCTGGAAAGCTAATACTAAACTGAGAGAGTTTGAGTATGTTTTATAGTATTTACATTAAACGTATGCCACTTCCTTCTTAAGGACTTCTGCAAACAATTCTGGGTTTAACTTATTCAGATAGCTGCAAGAAAACTTCAGAAGTCACCTTTAATAACTAAGACTATGCTACTGCATTTCAAGTTGTTACTAGGCTATCAAAAAGATATGGTTCAAAGACCATTTAAAATATGTCAACTCTTTCAAGTTCCCATCAAACTTCCCAAGCTGATATTCATCTAGCTTACACTGTTGTCAAAGAAATAAGTTTAATGGACTGAGACTAACTCTAGGTTTTCTTGTTCTTTTTGTTCATTTGAACCCAGATCTGCAGTGTTATTTTTGAAAGAAAAGCAATGTGTCAGAGAAGGTTATTAAAAATAGGTTCTGTTTTCCTAAAGGATTTGTTAATCAGTCACATAGATGGCTTGTGTAAATACATAATCAGAGTCTGTTCTAATAGAATTGTTCTACATGAAGGCTTTAGTAACAAGGACTTTGATATTCATGGTATTGGATCAAATACTGAAAAACCATGGTATGCCTCTGAGACATAAAGCAAACACCTACATGCTAGAAGGGAAGTCCCATGCCTATATTCTGAAGTTTATTAATGTGACTAGCCAGTGTTTATAGAAGCAAGAGTATACAGCCTTGCAGAAACAAATTTCATTATCTTTGATTATTTTGTCTTGGTTTTGTCTTGGTTTTGTGAGAGAAAGAGGAAAAAAAGGAAGCTCCTAACACAAGTAGAATCACATTTGGGGTCTTTCCTACTAAGTTTAAGGGTAGCTTGCTGCCCACTGAAGACTGGCTTGGGAAAGCCTGGAGCCAGGAAGTGTCCCCAGATTCACAGGAGGTTTTGGGGTCCAGTTCTGTTGTTACCACTATTTATGGATTTTGGCATGTCACTAATGAAAGCCCATTTAGCACAAAGGACTGGAGGTCTACAGTGACAATCAGGAGGTGCCATAAATAAAAAGGGGTTTGGGGTATTCAGTTCCTAGGCTTAGCACAAATAAAACATTTGCCTCTTCCAGTTTAAAAGCAGGTAGTAATATTCAGTACTTTAGCTTGTAAACTGTCAAGGAAAATGAGGTTTTACTTCAGGCATATCATCTTTTTCTATGCTATTATAGAAACTTCACAAATTGGCGGTGACAACAAATGTCGCTTTTATTACTTATCTGAACCATTCTCCTAAAATACAGGAAGTGATTTCCCCATGCTCTGTTCCAGCATCCACTGAATAAATATCCTGGAGCAAGTATATGATTTGGCATCTTATTTTTAGCATTTGGAGCACAGAGCCACACACCGGGGAATTTTTTAGCAATTGCTTTAATGGTGCTGTGTTTACAGGACCAGCATTGGTATTATTTACTGCCAATGAATTGCAGAAATTGTTTGAATCTCATTTGCACAATGGATGGGCTGGCAGACCAGTAAGGTCAGGAGTACTGTGGTAAGCAGTGCAGGAGGGAGAGAGACTGATTTCCCTGTGTATAATCTATCAAATTCTCATTACACAAGTTTCAGCCTTCTCGCCCCTATATGTAGTCAGGAGAGGTTGCTGCTGCTGTCTTCTGGAGCTGGATCTTATCAGGCAGACAGGGAAGGTGGCTGCTGCAGCAGCTATTCAAAAAAGGGATATAGCCCCTGTACAGCTTCCTTCTGGCTGCTTGCAGAGCAGCTCTGTTTAGAGAGTGGCAAACACTGGAGACAAACAGAAGAGAAATATTTTCAATAATGGATCTCCAGGAGAAGATGAGCACTGAGAGACAGCTCGAGTCAAACCCTGATTCAGAGAACTGAGTAACACTAAAGTTTTTTGGCTGAATTTGTACTGGATGGCCAGTGCTTGGTTGCTCCTGGCCCCACTCACAGCTCTATACCAAATGCTGTACAAGCAGAAGGAGTGTTCAGCATGAAAGGCTTGGAACAATTCACTTGTTGTGGATGGTATTACAAAGTTTACATGCTCTGTTCATTTTCTACAGTGCTATCCTTCTTTCTAACTCACAGTTGCAAGCAGATGGGCCATCCTGCTTGGCATGAAATGACATTCTATAGCCCCAACCCTGTCCTAAACTGGTTCCTGCTCTGCTCATTGGTTGTGGTGTACTTGTCCTGTGTGAAACTGAGGCTGGAACTTGCTCTGCCCCCAGAATAAAAATCCCCAATAGCCAGGCTACTGGGTGAAACTTCATTGGTGTCTGTTTTCCCCCGAATCTTTGGAGATTTCCTTGCTATGAAACCCACCCTTTCATGATTAGATTGCTGTCCAGCTTTGTCTCAAGAGGCGGAAAGCAAGCCACTCATCTACTTCATACAGGGATAATTAGCTGCCTCCCTCTATGAGACAATTTTGTGTCTCTCAAGATTGACACAGTTCTTACAACCCCGTATATAACCTGTCTCAGGCAGCAGGGCTGGTGCATGGGTCCCTTTCTTGGGTATCTCCATACTATGTCTGGGACACAGCCAATAAAATGTTCCGTGAGTGAGGAATTTTTAAATTAATCTTATTTTTTGCTGCTTCTTCCAAAGCAAAATTCAGAAGCACCGTACTTACCCAGCTCTCCTTGGCAGACATCTGTTCGAGTAGCTCCTCCAACTATAAACTGAGGGTTGGCACATAACTCCTGAAAAAACACATTTTCAAAGTAAGTGTCACTCTTTTCTAACTGCAAAGTTCACATTTCTGGTTTCAGTGTTTCAAGGGTTTATCCCAAGACAAAACTAATCAAATAATTTAGTTAATAATGCTAATGGGACTAAACAAAAGCAAACCAAGGAGGCTTCAAAAAACACTTATAAATTGCAGGTGAAACCAATAACTAACTCAAATTGGGGAAAATCAACAAGACATCAACATTCCACATAAAGACATACAGAGACTAATCACTTGTTCTTACAGAACTGAGCCTAACTACTATCTCCAGTCCCTCAAAGAGAAGAGAATTCCAGCAGTTCTTCCTTCTTGTACAAACATGGAGTCCATTCAGTCCATGCACACATCTTCCAGCGTCAACAGGCATTTTAAAGTCCAGTTCTATGTTCCATGTGCTCCAAGTCAGACTTTCATTCCTAGCATCAGGAAACCTTCACAATGCATGAAAGTAAGGCAGATCCAGGTCCCTTCACAGAAGAGCAAAGTAAAGGGTTTGTGCCACCTTGCAGCAGGGGTTTGGCTCTGTTCCATGCACCGGGACAAGCCAGTGGGTCCCAGTACATACAGATTAAATGTCCATAAATGACTTGTGTCTCTGCCAAGTGAGGGGGCAGTGGGTTCCCACACAGGCAGCACTTGGGCATTTATTCCTGTTGGATCTCAGCCCTCAGTTATTCCTTACCCCACTACACTTGTGACTGTCTCTGCCTGCTGCAGGCACAATGTTGTTTTTGCTTGAGGAACTCAAGTCTAATTTAGTGAGTTATCTAAAGTTGGTCTTCTCCCAGCTTAGGCAAAGCTACAAAACACATCCACAGTACTTGTGGTGCCAGAGTGAGGTGCTGATGGACTAGTGGTGTTAACAGGGTAGAAACTTGGAGTTATTAAACCTGCAAGTCTCTGTTTCTCATTTTTCCAGTGGAAAAAAAATAAGCCTTGACATTTTCTTCTCTTCTTGTTCTTCCCCCATGATGATTGGGAGTTTTTTCTTACTCCCTTGTTTTTCAGTTTTTCTTGATATTGCAAAATGGCAAAGGAGGAGCAAAGCTGGGACAGAAACAAATTACTGAAAAATGAAAAATCTCTGCAGACGATAGAAAAATCTCTGAATCCCCAACTGTTTTAAAACAAAGGGACATTTATAGCATATGTGTGTTTGGGTTATAACAGTTCCAGTCAGCTGTTTTCTAAATGTTACAAGTAGCTTGAAGCAAGGAGGATTTTATTTAAATATTAGCCTGATTTCCTAGAATACACAGTGGCAAGACCTTGCTGTGGGTACCATTACAATTAATCGTCAATGGCTTCCGGGGTGCCCTGCAGTCTGTCTGGATACACATAGACTGTTAGCATTCATCTCTGGATTGTACCCTGGACTTGTAGGTCCATGAAACTGGAATAGACATGGAGAAAGCTATTATAGTTCCCAGGAATCAGTTACAGGATTTCTTGCTTTATAAAGGTGTTAGAAGATGTTGATTTCTTTTTTCCTATCCCCTTTTCAACCTTGCTTCTGCTAATCTTGTAGGAAGCAATACAGAAGAAAAAATACAGCCCACAGGAATTGTGGTTATTCTGGTTCCCCACTGATTTAGCATGGATATTCAGGTAGGCCGTGTTTAGATCTGAACCCAGTACAACAGGCAGTCTGAGAGCACTCTTACCGTGGGACGTTTCCAGATTATCCCCTGGGTTTTGAAGGAGTATGGTCCCAGGTCCCCGTAGCCCAGTGCAGAAGGGCAGGCTGGAAACTCCTCATCCTTGAACAGAGTGCCAGACTGCAGGCACTGCTGCTTCAGGGCTTCATAGTCCTGCTTCAAGTACTTGACAGCATTCCTCTTGGATCCAAGCCCGTCTGCAGCTGCTCTTTCTTGGCACAGCCTCTCCACAACCGTGGACATGCCTGCTCACCCTCCCAGCGTGTGGTGCGGCTCTTGTCTTTACCTCCTGGTCAAGAGAACTTAATGTAGGCAGGTTGCAGGCTTGGGTGGAGCAAGGGCTGCCCTAAGTGTTCCAACAGTTCTGGAGGGAGGAGGCACCACAAGTGCAAATATGTACCTGAGGTGTACCGGAGAGATGTAGGTTAAGGAGCTGGTGTGGCTGAGACTGTGGGTACTGCCTTGTGCTACTCCCATGCTGTTTGCCTACTTTGCTGACCCCTTTTAAAAGACACTTTTAACAAGGAGCAAAGGAACCCCATGTTTTTGCGGACACACCTATTTACACATGAGAAAATTGTGCATGATCAGCATGCTCAAAGTCAGGCTTGAGGACCAGCATTTTAAAAACCCATGTGAAGATGGTTTAAATCTCCATTCCTTTCTTCTGGGACAGATATCTATACTGTTAAGGATTGCACAAAACCTGGCTCTGTGTATCTACTGATACAGCTTCCATGATTGTGGAGATGTCATTCCTTTTTAAAGCTCGAAAAAGTGGGTAATTTCTGTTTTAAGTTACTATTTTAAAAAACTCAAACAACTCTCTTTGGTAATCTGAAAGCCGTATGACTCTATGAGTTAATTCATAAACAATAGAAGGGGTGAACTTGACAAAGCTAGAGACAGTCACTTGGCCATAGGATCCACATAGGACAAGGGTACAATCCAGGAGCATGACTTAGGCCAAAATGTAAACACTGTCACCAGATAAGAGACCTTGGGCAAAAGTTGCTGTACTTTATCTATATCACTGTACATCGATAAAAACAGAGTTTGATCTCAGCCAGCAAGAAGTCAGCCATCATATTTACAGTCTTGTGCTGGTGCTTCCTGTATATAAATTGTTTACAAGTAAAACCCAAGGAAAGCCTTGGGTATGGAAGGACTTTTAGACCTTTAAAACAGTAGTTCCTCTTCTTGTAGTGTGACAAACTGTTTTTACCCTAGCAACCCCATTTTGTACTCACACAGGAGTGCACACACCTTGACCAGGTGGACACTGATGTCTGTAGGTTCAAGAACAGATATAGAAGCTATTTTCCATGGAGCACAGCTGCTCTCTGCTGTCTCTCTGTTCAATAATCAGGTTTCCCCAGGAAAGCCCACTGCACATCTGGCTAAGAGCTGAGCAAACAGTGAGATTGTTTTGCCAGGGCGCATGTGTGATGACTACCCCTCAGTAAGTTTAGATAGAAGGCGTGGGGAAGGAGAGGGAGAATTCTTAAGGACCTAAACCTATTGAGATAGGGAGTCCAAACAGAGGCTAGCCGGGCTGCCTGTCTGCAAATATTTGAGAACTTGAATGCCAAAGAGGAAACAAAATTACTTGGTCATTTCCAGGTAGGCAGAGTTAGAAAGGGCTGGGCTGTGGCAATTACTACATTCAGATATCTCAGAATTCCACTAATATGGATGAGATTGAGTAAAGGAGAAGGATGGACAGTATTTCAGCACTGTTACATTTCAGTACTTCTAGTTATGTCTTATACTAAACCAGAGTCATCAGTGGAATTATATAGGGGTGAAGGAGAGGGTTTTTTTCTTTCCAGGAGAAAATTTTGTCTTACTTGACAAATAGATCCACTCAGAGATACCCACTTTCTTTGATCATGAGACAAAATACTATCCTCTTTTCCCATTCTGTACTGGAATGTCCTCTTTTCCTCTGGTCCAGAGGCTAGCTGGCATTTTGCTGTGATTGCTGTAACCTGTCAGGGTTTAGAAATGTTGTTCATGGAAAAGCATGGCGCCACTTTGATCAGGAATCTCTGTTTCTAATTGTTTTAGACATAAACTGGATATGACTAGGCACAGAAGGGATGAAGCCTTGTGCATCACCAGCATCCTAAGATATGATACAGAGGAAATGCATTAGATTTTAATCCTCATAAATTCCAGTAAAATGTCCCACAGGATTGTTGTCTGTCCTGTATCTTGCATTTTGGAAAAAGCTGAGGACAAACATTTTCTCTGGCAGAAGCCTGGACCAGGTAACCACCCAGCATGTCCACCACGACTCTCTGCTCTTACTGATCCAAGCTTGGTTAGCTGCAGGATGATTTATTTTGTGTAGCAAGCAATACACAGGCACCATCTAGAGGACATGAAGAAGAAGGAAACGTGATGACTGTGCAGTCGACTAAAGCAACAGCTAGCAGCTATATTATGGGGAAAATGTTTTCAGGTTCTCCATGACTCTCAGAAAAAAAGGTAGAATGATTATTCTGATTTTTGTTCCTTCTGGGATCTGCATATTTTTGCCTGGCTTTTCCTGCTTTCCTTCTCCTTTTCCCCTTTCCTGGAAACAGCAAGAGGGTGAAGAAATGGGGGAAAACCAGATAAGCCAGGAAAATGTATCACCTTGGTTTCAAAGAAAAGTCTGACAATTCCATGAAATCATTCAATGAAATCACAATGTTTAAGTTCCTTCCCCCACAGTGACTGTAGAAATCTTTGGAAGAAAATAACTGCCCATTATCTACCAGTTCTAGAGACATTTTTTGCTGTAGTACATTAGAGAGAAATGAAATGGCTTTTCTCTACTGCAGCACTTGGCTAATGAGAATAAAATCTGCTTAGCTGTATTCTAAACTTTACAGCATGAAAAAGAATTAGCCTACCCACCCTATTACTATGAAAATTGAGTGACTACTACTAGAAAGACTTGTGCAAGCTATGAAATATCCTAAATGTTTGTTTATAAGATTTTTCTTTTAAAGGTTGCAATGTTTAGTCTAAATACTTGGGGAGGGAGGAGTTGCTGCAAGCTGCAGCCTAGCGGGTTCCATGTAGGGAAACACATCTGAAATTAGCCATGATCCTGCTCATTTGTTTTATAAAAGCTGGAAAATTGATAGTGCCTGAGGAGGAGAAAGATGAGATGTTGCAGGCGTAACATCTGCACCCTAGGGGTGAAGCTCCACAGTGCAACCAAGCTGATGCAGGAGTGGTGCTCCAGAACCAGAAGCCGGGAAATGTGGACTCACTTCGGCTCTTTCTGATACCTCTCACTGCATTGGCCTGGGATGCAGCTGGTCACAGGTTCACAGGTTTGCAGGTTGGAAGGGACCACAGGGATCATCTAGTCCAACCTCTTAAAGCAGCATACAGTTTAAACTTGCTGGCCCAGAATCCTATCAAGCTAAGCTTAAAATCTTCTTAAGTTGAGCAATCCACCACTTGGAAGACACTTCAACTAACATCTCTCATCATGAAAAAGTTTCCTCTCGAATCCAGTCAGAATCTGCCCTGGAGCAACTTGTAATCATTTCCACTTGTCTGTTCTACATGACTCCTCTTCATGGTCTTGGGCTGATGGGGAAATCTCAGTCCCTCTGCAGATCCCAGCTCCAGAAGGGAAATTAATTCCTTTCCTTGTGAAACATCACTGCTGCTGCAAGCCTCCTCCTCCTCCTGGAAGCCACCCTCATCCTGGAGAGGGCAGCAGGAGCCCAGATGGTCTGTGGCCCCATTTCCCCCTTCCTGGGCAGCTGGCCAGTTGCCTTCATTGTTCCCTCAATATTTATGTAGAGCAGAGGGGCAGATGAGCAAGAAAGAGGGATGCTGTGAAGCAGAGCATCACTGAGCTGCTCACAAGTGCTGAGTGTGGTAGAGACAAGGAGAAGTCCCATCCTGCCTGGGACTCCAGACTGTGAGTAGCAGCTGGATGCTCCTTACCAGAAACCAGCATGAGCTGCTGCAGGAAAAGCTGAGAGCACTTCAGTGAAATTTGTGTCAGTGATCTTTTGGAAGAGCTGCAGTGCCGCTCCCTTCACTGCAGGTGTGCAAAAGCTTAAGAAAAAGTAAATTTCATGTTTCTTTCTAAAGTTGCCCAGCTTTAGGGAGGTACTAGTAGCTAACTATTGGGGCTGCTATTTTACATTGGTCTCACAGTCAGATGAAAATCACCCCTTTCTTCAAATAAAATGAGCAAACTGAGTGAGTAGATCAGAACTGGCTTCTGTAGTGCTCAAAAGAATTTCCTTCCCTCCAACTGTAGACTCATATCCATACCTGCTGCTAGGCTGGAAGAGACTGACTTACCAGCTTCTCTGGCTGCAGAGGACTTTATGTGTTCAGATGGCCACTGGTAAGGCAAACTTCCCATATAATAAGAGAAATACCATATTAAACCAATATATCCTTGTTTATCATCAAACTACCTGGGACAGTACAGCACTTACATGTCTGAGACCAGTTTTACGAGCCAAAGTGGCAAATATAGCTCTTCTCTGGATAGCTCCAGGTAACTCTTCTACCACCTACTTGAATCCTTGCTGACTCCCTTCCGGCTTTGCTCCCTTCTGTTCCTCTCCTTTTCTGTTTGGCTGTGTCTCAACCACTTTTCCACCACAGAGATGCTAAGAAAACTCTGGTAGCTCTGGCTGCACAGAGCATCTCTAGAACATGCTTGTACACACAATCTTCTTGGTAGTAGCCCAAGTGGAGGCTGTCAGAACACTTGCAGCAGCCACTAGAGTGGTCTGTAAATATAATCTATGGGTCATGAGGGGAGATGATTAAAATTCTGCATCTTCTGGGAAGTGGTCAAGTTCACAAAACAAAACCAGTTTTGTGGGCCAAGGAAAACCACTGCTTTAGACTGACACTGGTTTCCTTTTACTAAAGTGTGGCAGCTGTACAGATTTGAACCACTGCGTGGAGCCAAACAAATGTATTTTGAGCAGATCTACAGCTCCCAGCTCTGACACAGGATGCAACATGGCTCACGGCGAGTTAATCTCCCAGGTGGTGAAGTGTTGTTTTCTCCAGTCTCCTGGTTCAATAGATGGCCTTCTTGCCTGAAATAATTCACTGCTTAATGAAATGGAACAGCTGAGCAAAACCATCCTCTGGTGTCACATTGTGTCCTACTAGATCTTCAGCACAGCCACACTGGAGACTTTGGCTAATGGCCTACCAGTAATTGAGTGTGCACAGCACGTACCAGCTCTGTTCATCAGCCACTTACAGCATGTCACACTACTTGGTTGGCTTCCACTTCTCCATGTGTGGTTGATTTCTCCCAAGCCTTAATATTCTGCTAAGAACACCATCATTTTCTGTATTAAGAGAGGCTCCCTGATCTATAATGAAAAGGAAACACCTTCAAAGTAGTCAGTGCCTGGCCAGGTTTGGACAACATGCCTAGTGACATCAGAACTGCTGCCTTGTATGTCTGTGATCTACACAGACACCACTGGCTAGTGCAGCTCATACCACTCTCACTCCTAACTTCACAAAGATTTTGTGGGCCTCTTAAAGCATTGTAGATGCTGTGAATTGAAAGCTAAAGATATTTTCCATATAGTGTTCAGTTTAGTTGGATAGGATGGCTCCAAACAGTGTTTAGTTCATCCAGGGCTTGGAAAATGAGGAGGTGCCTCTACCTCAGAGGCAGCTGGACAGCGCAGGCAGTGGGTGCAGCACTAAGGAGAATGCTGCCTGGCACCCAGCACATCCTGAGTCAGAGCTAAAATATGAAGTGAATTGTTCGAATTCTCCCTTAGTGGGTTGCTACTACACCAGGGCCAGAAGCAGTATTTCCACAATGCTTGGCAGCAGCACACCACCAAAACAGAGACTCCACAAGGCTTGGTGTGGGTGCTGTGTGGGGGTTTGGGTCGCATAGGGAGGTGAAGATGGACACATGCCAGTGGTGACAGCAACATAAGCTTTGGCTACTGATGAAAAAATCAAGCTGCAAACTATTTCTGTTGCGTGCAGAGTTCAAAATGTAACTGGATGATAATGCAGGGAACGTCTGTTTTGTATTAGATTTTGAGCCATATTGGACCTTTCCCTTGCTTTGACTTCGTGGCAATGGTTGTTAGGCCTTGGAACAGCGTGCTCAGGATGGGGGTTGAATCACCATCCCTGGACGTGTTTAAAAGTCGTGTAGATCAGGAGTTCATGGATAGAGTTTAGCAGTGGCCGTGGGATAGCTGGGTTAATGGTTGGACTCATGAGAGTCCTTTCCAACCCGAACAATTCTGTGGCTATAGATTTAGACGTGAATGTTTCTTTACGCGGGGAATCTCCGTATTGTTAGTGATGAATACAAGTGTCAATGTGGGTGCCAGGGCTGGTAGCTCGCCAGCGAGGTGCCCAGATGAGGGAGCTGTGCTTCCCCTCGGCTCCGCGAGAAACAGCGATAGAGGCGGGGTAGAGGGGAAATACCTTCATCCGCGATTCGGGGGCTGCGGGTACCTCCGGTTCTGGGGGATCTGAGCACTGCCGGGGATGCCCGAGGCTGAGCACTGCCGCTACTTGTGACACCCTCCGGGGCGGGGGGGACGTCAGGAGGAGCCGGGTTGTGCCGGGGCGGGGCAGCAGCTGCGGGGCGATGGCGGGGATGGCGGCGGTGCTGGCGAAGGAGCGGGCGGTGGCGGCGGGCGCGGGGCAGCACAGTCAGGCCGTCCCGTACCTGGGCCAGGAGTTCGAGTCGCTGCGGCAACAGTGCCTGCAGGAGGGGCGGCTTTTCCAGGACCCCTCCTTTCCCGCTGGACCCGCCGCCCTCGGATACCGGGAGCTGGGGCCCGGCTCCTACAAGACGCGGGGAGTCGTGTGGATCAGGCCCACGGTAGGGCGGCGGCGGCGGTTCCCTGGTCGCGATGCCTGTTGCATCGTTCCGCGCCGGTACCGCGCTTTTCAACCCGACTTTGCTTTTACCGGCCCCCGTTCCTGGGGGTTTGACCGTGCTGTGGGGGGGGGTGCTGGTCGTGCTCCCCCTTTTCCCCGGCGGCGATTCTCCGGTGGCGGGCGGCTGCTCAGAGCGCCAGGGGTTCCCTCCGCCCGTGGGCAGAGCTGCCAGGACTGCAAGGTAACTGCTCATTTGGAAAGCAAGGAGAGACGGTGCCCGGCTACTGTCGGCAGCCCCGATCGCGCATGATGACAAACCAACCGCTCGGGTGCACTCAAGGCTGTTGCTTCAGACCCTCTCTCAGCAGGGATGAGCTGAGCTGACCACAATGTAGAGGTTTCGATCACCAGCCTAGCCTGTGTCTCGGACCACCAAAGCAACCCGACCATGGGAGCCATAGGGTCAGATGGACTCCTGGGGACATGGGCGCTCTTGAAAGACCCTGAGACAGCCGGTGATGGGGAAGTAACAGCAGGGTGGTGGGTGCGCACATACGAAGCCTCACTGTGAAGTGAGGTGGCTGCCTACAAGCTGTGGTCACTAGCTCCTGTTCTCACCACACTCTGCATGTCTGATGCCTGCACCCCATTCCTGACCTGCTCTGTGTTAGAAAAACCTTCGATACTATGGAGGCAAAAAGTTTGTGAAGCAGTGGAACAGTTTATTTACAATGCAGCATTAGACTCGACAAGCCATGGGGGACTGGCAGGCAAGCATTCTGCATCAACGTTCACTATTTATAGAGTCCTTAATTTGTATGTCTTTGCATGGGCCAAGACAGTTCGTACAGATGCTATTAGGTTTGAAAAAAACACTCTACTCTCACTAGGGCTGATGTAATCCTCTCTGCTCATGCACAGTCATTTTGGGGAGGGGTCCTCAAAGGGTCCTGGGATGAAGGCTATCATCTTTATCAATGCAAAATTTTGACCCCTGGCTTCAATACGCATGTGTACCCATGTTAGTCTTAATATAGAATCATCAGGGATCGGAAGGGACCTCAAAAGATCATCTAGTCCAATCCCCCTGCCCCTGAGCCTGAATGATAATCTTACAAAACTCCACAGCTGCCTTGTTTTTAACAACCCCAGTCCATGAAATTCCTTCCAACAGTTGTGGTGTTTTCACTCCTAGCTGCTTTTATCTTTCTTCATTTCTGCACTGAGGCTTCTCCAAGAGGTGTAATCTTTCAGAGCTGGAGAATCTGTGCACGTTTATAGAATAGTAATTAGTTCTCTTAACAATGCTAAAAGTTAGATCACTGAAGAATCACCAAACAATCACTTAACACTCTATCAACCTGTAATAAAAATCTTCCCAATGCACGGTTATCACTGTCTCTGTGATGTTCACCTGCTGTGGTCAGTCCCTTCTTTACACTTGCTGCAGGTGGGATCCTATTCCCTTCCTTACCCAGGTGTAAGTAATGCAGGGCTTATTCTGTTTGCAGGAGCTGTGTTCCAGCCCACAGTTCATAGCCGGTGGAGCCACTCGCACAGACATCTGCCAAGGGGCCCTAGGTAAGGGGGAAACAGAAAGGCATGTTTTCTGTGCAGGATGGCACAGTTTATAGTGGGCTATAACTCACTCTGTACATAAATCTCCCATGTCTCAGATCAGATTATTCTTGCTTGTCTTTGGTAGCTGCAGGTAGGGAGTATGTGTTTGGCCAAGCAAAGGTGGCACAGACTGGTTTTCTGTTGGCTACCAGTTGTTTTCATGTCTGCTTCTGTGTGCCTGACAGTAGCTTTATGAAATTCTGCCTTTCTTTGCACGGAAAAGCATAGAGTGTGTAGCACAGTGTATTTTCTGGTCCTTCTGAAATGAGCCTTCCACATGGCAGTGTGGAGACTGTCAAAGAGAACAGCTGTGTGAGAGGAAATAAGAAGTGGAAGTGGTGAGGCTTCTATCTATGTTACAGAGAGAGAGTTTCTTACTATACTGATAGTGTGGTTGAGGGAAAACCCTTTGTGACTAATACGTGTTGTGCTTTTGCAGCAGAATTGGCAAAGGAATGAACTTCTGTTTGTTTTCTTTTTGTTGGCATATTATTAGACAGTTTCTTCCTTTGTGGTCCCACTATTTGTGTTTTTCTGTCCAAAAATATGATGAATAGGGAAGTTTATTTTGCGTGTTTTGTGCTTACGTTTCCTCACACAAGCTAGATTGGTGCTTTAACAGCTAGATACAGAGTGTGTTTAAAAAAAAAAGAGAAAAGTAAACCTAAAACGCTGACAATAAAAAATACTTGGGTTGTGACCTTACTTCTCATGGCCCATGGACTATTCTCCATTGTGTCATCAGTGAAATCCATATGGCAGTTGCTTTGTATCTTGTGTGGACTTCCAGCTTTTTCTGTCCACGTGTTGTGGCAGCAAGAGCACAGTAATGAAAGATCTGTAACTTAGTTTTCAGGTTGGTAAGTTGCTGCCAAATCTTGTTTTAAATTTATGAGAGCATTTATTGTCCTAACAGTCTTTGGACCAGCCAGATGCTCTCGTGAGGTTGTATGGTACCACCGAAGCATATGAAGTGACTCACAACTTCTGTTATTTTACCTTCTGAAATAACATTGGTCTAGCAGGTTGTGAGTGTACTTGTTTGAAGTACTGTGGCTAAGTACTGCAGTGACTTGTTCTGCTGCCTTCTTGGGAATCTGGGCAGGATTGTGGCATTGTGTGACAGTTTAGTGTCTGATTAGAAATCAGATTAATCTGATCTTTATTTTGTGTAGTCATTGAGTTACTAGGAGCCTGTATTGAATCTCTGCTTTCTTCACACAGTACGGCTGGCACATGTGCTGTACAAATGTGCTGCCTTTTTTTTTTTAACCACCTCAATTGACTCCAGCACTTGTTATCAATACATTTGCTTAAGCTTCTATTTACTTGAACTTTGTGTGCCGACACCTTGTCCCATCACGTTTGCAGGTATCACAAAGATTGTGCTGGAAGATGTCAGGTGCTCTTGGAACCCTGTGCCTTTATTATGTTGCAATTTTTGTAGGAAGCTTGTGTAGTCTGGTGGGTTTTTTTTCCCCAAAAGGACTTGATCAAAAACCAGCAAGCCTGTGCCCACATGGAACATTATTGCCACTGCTAACCCTTTAAGATCATCTGAGAGTACCACAGAGATGGCTGAGCGTCCAAAGCACACGCTCATCACTTCTTGGCAGGGTATACGTAACCAGGTAGCTTGGCTAATGAGTAGCTGTTCCTCCTAGCCCAGGAGTATTTGAGATAGATGCAGCCTATGAATTTGTTTCATTGGTTTTGACCTGGGCTGTATAATGCTGTGATGCATAAAAGGCACAGCTGAACATCAACACAGAAAAGGCTGTCTCCTCACTAAAGCAGTAGCTCACTGTGTTCTCCAGAAACCAAAATTCTGCCATTTGGGCTTTGGATTATCTGTTAGTCTGATTTTGTTGCTTTTTCAGGAGAAACTCTGAAAGGCAGGTATTTGGAGTTGGTTTTGCAGTATCAGAGATGATGTTGATGATATTTGGCTCAGAACAAACTTGGCAGCACGTGGGCTATGGTGACTCATTACAGTAGAGAGGAGGAACCAAAGCTGCTGCAGAGGGGAAGCTTATTCACCCTATAGCCATTTCCTTGGAGGGGATATCACCATAGTATCACAACACTAGGGCGTATGCAGCACAGTATCACTCATCTGCTGTTTAGACACCAATGTCTCCTCATTAAATAGTAATGCTTAGAAAATTGAGTAGGATGAATTTAGAAAATTAACTGCATGGCTTTTCCACACTGACCACTGATGTGCTGTTAGCGGGTGGCCACAGTATCTTTATAACCAGAAAATTTCCTGGAGTCCCATGATACTAGTGTAGATACACTCAGTAGTTGTTAATGTATAGTTATGAGCATTTTAAAATTGCAACACATCTGATTTGGCACTATGTACCTTTTCCTTTTGACCCTCTATTCTACATGGGCTGTGCAGTGACCAGAGGAGTTGCCTTCGGCTTTCCAGGCACTTTGTGGCTTTACTTGTCTTGGCTCTCCAGAATGGGCAGTTTTAAGCCCTTACGACTATTGCTTATCTTGCAATTAGAGTTTTATAATTGTTTTGTTTGTAGCTGGAGATCAGGTAAATGTAGGGATGGATGTAAAAAGGAAGTATGGCTGAAAAAAACAATACTACTTGTTAATATAAACCCACTGACTTAATATTAGTCCCTTTTCTGTGTATTAGCAAAAGCCGTCTGCAATTATCCCAGCCATGATAACTCCCCTTTCAAATTCTTCATGTAAATAACCTGTTGACCTTGGACTTCTCTGTCAACAGAAGTGAAAAGCCTTACAGAAATAACAGCTTTTTTTATAGTTGAGACTATTTGGTGAAGATCCCGTTCAGTCTCACTTCATGCAAGGTAAAACTTCCAGTGTTATTATAAAGTCTGTTCTCATCCAGGCTTGGAATTATCAGGTCTGCTTTTTGTGATGACTGTTCAGAAACGTCTGATCAACACTTTTAAATGTGGAAACCAAAGGTGGTCCTTCTCCTATGCTGCATCTGCCTTTTATCCTCCAGAAGTTGTTGCCTAGAGTTAAGATCTAAGTTTCTGTCTCCAAATTCTCCTTGGAAAACAGTGTAAAGTTCAGCAGAGAGATCTTACAACAGTCTGGTTCTTTTTCTTCATGCCTGCCCTGATGAGACACCCAGAAAATAAAGGAAATTCTTTATAAACTGCTTGTGGGCTTAGAGGTCCTCAGGGGGTGGGAGTTTCTCCTCCTTGAATTTTAGTGCTGCTTATCTAAAGGGGAAATCTGACTCAGATATGTATTACAAACATAAAGGATGTAAGCTCTTTGTTTGTTGCCTGAGCTTGACCAAGGTTTCCTGAGCTGAGGTGGTCACATCAGATATTTTCTGTTCTGCTGTCTGCCTGCCCAGCCCCTGCCTTGTTTATGGAACAGAATTGCTAGTATCTGGCTGGGTGAGTGGTGGGACAGCTGCTCTCTGAGTCAGACCTGCTACTCATTTCAATCGAGACCATTTTTTCTGAGGGTAGTAATATCAACTGCTTTGGAAGTCTGTGTCAGGACGAGTCTATCTTGCCTGGTTGAGCAAGACAGTGGATTGGGAGCTCTGTGTATGCTTCAGGTTGAGCAATAGAGAAGAAATGTCCCTCCGCAGCTAACTGTGAACAAGGGGCATAGGACTTGCCTCCAACTGTGCCTTCTGCTTATAGCTTTGTTGTGGAGGCCATGAGCTGTATCATTTCACTCTACCGTGCTTTGCAACTTGCTCAGGGATGCTGAGCAGGCTGTTGCTTTCTTTCTAGGTTTATCTAGTTTAGTCTGGATGAAAACATGGATCTGCCTAAGCACATGAAGGCACTCCCGTGGTCTAGGTGGGCATACCTGTACTGACTTTAGTCTAGTTAATGTAGGTCTGATATGCCAGCAACTTCTTTTGCCTCCGAGTTCCACATGTGTGATGTGAAATACCTGCAGCATGGGGGATGTGTGCTGGGGCTGTTCTGCTGCTTGAGCAGGCATTAGTCTGTGGGTTTTCACTTACATGGCCCCTGTGCAGAGATGAGACTGGTTAACCTATCAGTTTTGTATGTTTGTGACTTGTCTCACATCTGCTTCCAGTGCCCAGGATACTTTGGAATTGCTGTTTCCTAGACGTTAAAAGCCTCAGTAAGTCTCACTAAACTTGCTCAGTTTTCCCAGATCTGAACGAACACATGTTTGTTGTTTGTTCTTTCAGGATGTTGCTGGTCTTAAATACTCTGGCTTTTGGGTGCTGGAAGAGGGTTATTTGTCAGGGATGCCAAGGGTTGTCTGCCTTTGTGCAACACTGGGGTGTTGATGGACAACACTCAGCTCTCCTGTACTGTGTCCTGGTCCAGTGCTCAGGTGTATTTACATTCATTACCTTCTCACATAATGTCCCTGACAGAAACTGTTTCTTCTGCCAAATACATAAAAACCCACTGTACTCCTCACCCAGCAGTCCTGTCACAAGTTCTGATCTCCTTTAATTCTGTGAGGCACCTGAAAGACGGTGTCTGGGTTTGTGTTCACTTGCTGTGTGGGCAATGCCAGTGGGAGAAGAGGAAGGACTAGAGATACTGTGATATACATTGAGAGATAGGACAGTTTCATCATTCGGACTCCACAAAAGCCCAGTCAAAATGTCATGAGGGCTGTTCTCTAGCACAGTTTCTTGGACGTGAAGAACCCAAATTCTTCTTTTGGAGAATTAATAAAAACAGGGATCCTTGGTACAGAATGTCTCTCTGGGCAGTGTCTCTCAAGTCATTACTGTCTTCTCAGTTATGTTCCTTTGGTCAAAAGCAAAATACCACTAATGTAACTGTGTGTGTTGTCTGTGCATTGGAGAGCACAGATCTAAGTTGAACTGAAGTAAAAATCCTGTTGTTGCCTTTTGAGCAAAGTGATTGCAGAATCATGCTCTGTAAGAAGAATTGCTTTGAAGGGTACCTGCTAAAACTCTCACACGGCTGGGGGACAGAGGGTTATACTGTTAGTTGTAATTTAGCCCATCTAAAAATGTCTTGAGTGTCTTCTGACCCTAGTCTTTCCCAGCAAGCACTTTCACTGTGCTTGGGGATGTCTCTGAATGTACCATGGCACCTCACAGTGCCCAGGGAAGAGAGTTTCAGTGCTACAAAGGAAGTCATAGGAAGAGTTACTGTATTGCAGGATGAGATGGATGTGCTGTTGCAAAAGGAGGAGGGCATCCTCCTTACTTCATAATGTGTCACAGGAAAACAGCAAAGTGACTCCTGCTTGCAAATCTTCCCTGACGTGATTTCTCCACTGCAGTACAAGCAACCAGAGGCAGGGTTGAAGGGCAGGGGTTTTGTTCAATTTTTCCTTTCTAGGTTATGAAATAGTAAAAGCATCTCCAGTTTTTAAATTATTCTGCAATTTTGTATCTTCTATCTTCCATGGGAAGAGCCATGGGACAAATGTCATTCACAGAACTGCTGCTGGGGATCAGCTATGAAAAGTGATGAGGAGCCTGGAGGGAGCTATGAGTACATCTTTGTGCTCACTGAGATTTGGACCTCAGCTCAGGAGCTGCTTTAGAATTAAATCTCCCTGAGGCTTGAATCCCAGCTTCTCATCTGTGAACTTTTGACACCTTTCATATAGGAAAGGGCTGGCTGTATGGAGATCTCTGCTTTGCTTTGCTTTGCTTTATTTCCTTCTGACTTGCCAGCAGCTGCAGCTGGTTCATGTTTGCTGAACGTGCAATCCTACACACGCTTCAGGACCACTCTGTGGGATCTGACATGTAGTACTGACTTCTCTGTGTTGACCAAGGAATGTAATGATATCTAGGAAGTTTGTGTTGGGCTGTGGGAGTCAGGGGATCAGCAGGGTGTTTAAATCAGCTTGCTAATGGGCTGCAGGGTGTCCTGGCTAAGTGGAAAAATAACCACTCTGCTAAAGTAGCACTGATCTCTGAAAATCATTACAAAAATAATGGTAATGTTTATGTAGTCATGGTCTGCTCCTCCCTCAACTTGGTAGTAGATGGTGTGGAAAAATACTATGCAGGCAGGGTCTCTGGTGTGTGTTGGCCCCATTCCAGGAATGATGAAGAGAGCTGTGGAGCTGGGGTACAGTGTCTGCCTTCAGACCTTTCCTGACTCTCTGGTGACTAAGACCAGACATGAGATGTGGGACTAAACAGAGAGACCTCTAGCAAGAGCCTCTCGAGTTGTATAAAAGTGAAAGGAGTTCCTATTTTGCAGGAGACTGGCAAGAGACCTTACAGGGAGCTTATCCATAAGGTGGCAAGTCAACAAGCATTTATTATTCATGGAGGAGTGAAAGGAAAAACAGCCTGTGATTGAGAAAACACTGGCCTTTTGAGGAGAACCTGCATCCCTGAGTGCCTGTGTGTGCCCACAGACCCTGCTCTTTGCCTTTTCCCCATGCTGCTTCCTAACCCACAGACACTCAGCTGAATATGAAGTTTTCTTTCAAACAGTGTGGGTGATAATTGTGGTGGATCATAAAATGCCTGTTTTTGCTTTTCTTAAGTCTTGAGAAAACACTGCACTTGCTTGGCAATGGTGAGTATTTGTGGATCTGTCTCAGAGGTGAAGTGATGGGCAGGATCACCTTGCAGCTGAGGTGATTATTAGTTATAATGCACAGTTGCTAAGCAGTGCAAAAGCTAAAGTTTAAACAGTGAATGTTGTCTTCTGGCTTGCTTTTTTTTTCACAGGCGACTGCTGGCTTTTGGCTGCTATTGCCTCTCTCACCCTGAATGAAGAAATTCTGGCACGTGTTGTTCCCAAAGACCAGAGTTTCCAGGATAAATATGCAGGAATTTTCCACTTCCAGGTAGGTGGAAAACAGCTTTCACTTCAGTCTTGTTGTCCAGGAGCTAGTGTGGCTGCCTGTGTCTGCATGTGTGGTGTTTCCCAGAACACTTTATGAGACATCAGAAAGTCAAGTAAAAAGAAAAGACATCCAAGAAGGGTGATGGTGGAAAGAAGATGACTGCTAACTGAATTGCTGGGAGAAGCTACTGTCTGTGCTCCTTCCTCCATCAGCAGATCCAGCTGAGGATGTGCCTCCCTGAACATGATGGGTAAAATGGCTGTGAGGGGGACTGATTTTTTTTCCTCTAGGAAATTGTTGTTAGCAGATAAATGTCCTGGTGACCTGAGTGCTCAGCATAGGATGTTGACAAAGTGTTTGTGCTCTCTTTCCAGTTCTGGCAGTATGGGGAATGGGTGGACGTTGTGGTGGATGACAGGCTGCCCACCAAGAATGGGGAGCTGCTCTTCGTGCACTCAGCAGAAGGCAGTGAGTTCTGGAGCGCGCTGCTGGAGAAGGCTTATGCCAAGTGAGTAGAGGCCATGCTTTGACCCCAGTTTGACATAAATCTCCCAGTGTCTCTGCTTTTCAAGCTGCTTCCTTAGCTGCATGGACACTACACATTTATAATGTCAGCCTACTTATTAGCCTTTATAACTTCTGGGATATTCCATAATGGCTGCTTTAGTAAAGCTTTGCTGACAGCAGTTCTAAGACAGTCAGCTGAAAGTACTGGTTTTTTTAGTAGCCAAGTAAAACAGCTCTTGCATCTTATGGCAAGGCTGTTCCTAGAGTGCCATCTCCTGTCATTGGGCTCTAAGAATCTCCATTTCATTGGTCTGTGTACTTGTAAAGGCTTGCAGTCGCAGTGCTTTGGCATGCAAAGCACACCAGTCCATGTGTCCGGTCCTTGTGGAGTGTGAAGCTGCTCAAGTCTGAATTTCCAGTTTTGGGATGGCCAGGGCAGGATTCTACTGTCCAACACTGCTATTTTCAATTGATTTAAGAAATTGAGCTAATTTAGATCAGCTGAGAATCAGACCTGTAATTTTTAAACTGAATAGAAGACTTTGGAACTAAGGACGTAAATTGTTTGGGTCTTTGATATTTTAAGAAATACTTTTTCTTCAAATAGTATTTGTGATTTTTTTCATTGATATAACTGAACCTACAACCCTGGACTTTCCAAGTTTAGAGGTCTAAAATGTAAAGCTGAATGAAGGACCTGTTTGTAGCTGCTGTGATGCTGTTGAAAACAGAAATGTTATGACACTTGGTACTACTGAGTGTTCTTCATCAAGAAAAGACAATAGGGAACCTGATGGGGGTGTGTGTGAAAAGGAACCTGTTGTTGTCTCTGTGTGTCACCTTTTGTGCAGGTTGAATGGATCTTATGAATCTCTCTCTGGTGGTACCACCACTGAAGGCTTTGAGGACTTCACTGGTGGAATTGCAGAGTGGTATGAGCTGCAGAAGGCACCACCCAACCTCTTCAAAATCATTCAGAAGGCTCTTCAGAAAGGCTCTCTCCTTGGCTGCTCCATTGATGTGAGTTAGCAGGCTTGTTGTGGGGCAGCCTAGCTGTTACTGTGCAGGCAGGCAGCTCTGCCTACAGCTCTCTGTTCTACCCTGTCTAGACAGTTAGACCCCAGAGTGCTGCCCAGGCGCATACTCTTTCAGGGGGGTTAGATTAAAACATAGACTTTTTTAGTTCACGTGTAAGACATCATTGCCTCCCTTGTGATTCTTTCTCAAGACCTAGAGCTTTTGCTGTTTCATAGATTCATGGTAATTAATTATATGAGGAACTCATATAATTCATGTTGTACATCTTTGTTCTTAAGAAAACCTGTAGCTTGTCAGCAGGCTGATACAGGCTGATTTAGTTCAGACAGAAAGCTGCTGCTAACAGCTCCTGCAGTCTGAGGCAACCTTTGTCCTTGCAGTAGCCTGTTTGTTGCACAGGTTGTACCAAAACATCCCTAATAAAATCTGGGCTCTCTACTTGAAACAGTTCTAGAGGTGTGCCAGGTCTCTAAAAAGCTGTATGGGAAAACACATCATCAAAAGCTGAATCTGTGAGAATGAAGAGAGGAGCTTTGTCTCTGCCTGCAAGGATTCAACATCAGTTTTAGCCTAATGAAATTAGTCTAAGTATTGTTACTGGATAATATCCTTACTCCCAAAGAAGATAGTTATGTCTAAAGGGAAGCTATTTACCAAAAGTCCCTAATATAAATTCAAATGTTTTCTCCCGTTTATCAAATTAAAGCAGAGTCAAAAGGAAAGGAAAACTTCACAGCCGGGGATGTACTTGGTTAATGTCAGCGTCTGATTTCACGTAACTTTCCAGGGCTGTTTTACTCATTTTGTGTCTAGATAAGAATCTGATGCCTGGACTTTTGCCCCAGGATGTTACAAATTTCTTCTTGGGGGTGGGTGGGAGAATATTTATTCTGCCACTGGTAAGTGCTGACGTTTTCTTTATTGTAAACCAATTGTTACACAGTTTTTTCAAAGTCTAAACTCACTAAAATCTTCTCTTCTGTGAGAGCAGTGGGAGGGACATGGAAGTTAAGCATTACATGGATGGAGAGCAGTAACAGGGCATGAATTGACAGCAGAAATCCTGCCTGCTTGTTCCCACCTCCTTAATTTTTTTTCAAAGCTTGTTCAAAGATCTCGCACTTGCTGAAGTGGTAGTAAGGCAATGACAACGTTTCACAGAGCATTCAGCAAAGCAGCCACTTTCTAGCAAGAAGTGACTTTTCTGTGCAGTGTTGCAGACTGGACTGCCTGGGTATTGTATGGGCTGTGGAGAAGTGAGAGGGTGATACACCTTCAGATATAAGTGGCATCCAGAGTGCAACCTGTTCCCCTGCATGGGAAGGTTGATGGTGCTGGGGAAAGGAAGGGGGACTTCCCACACTACTGTGGAGCTTGACAGGGTGTTTTGGCCTCAAAGCACTGGAGCTTGCTTGACCTGGATATGATCCCTGGTGATAACTGGGCAGCCTTGGGCCCCTGTGTTTCTCCTGGTCCCTTGAGAATGGCAAACTCTTTATGTGCATCCCCCCCTTGTACAGTGCAGGAAGGTATGCATCACGCCATTTTGGAGCCCAGAGGGAGCTTAGCTGTGCTGCAGGTCTTCTGGTGTGCACTCTGTACCATGCACATGGAACCTGGTGTCAGCATGCAGTGCCATATCCCCTCCCCCACTTTATCACAGAGGTCCCTTGTGTAGCAGCTAAAACAGCCCTGCAGCCTCCCAACAAGTTTGCAGCTCCATTGGAGAGGGGGAAGCCGCACTCACTGAGCTGCTTTACTTCTCCAGATAACCAGTGCAGCAGAGACGGAGGCAGTCACCTCCCAGAAGCTGGTGAAGGGCCACGCATACTCGGTCACTGGGGCAGAAGAGGTAGGTGCACTGCCCCAGAGGGATGGAATACAGCAAGTTTTGCATGTAGCCTGGGCTATGACAACCACAAATTCATCTTCGACATTGCAAGTTCTCCAGTCTCACTTGTTTTGCTGAATCAGGTCTTGGCAGTTTGACCAAAACCCCACCTTTTTCCCTAAGTACTCCTGTTTTCTAGTTTGTGAAAGGTGGGAAGCCCTGCGCAGGGGACACGCTACCCTCTGCTGGTGATGGAGCTCTGTGTTGCAGGCAGCACCGTACCTCAAACGCAGAGTCGTACTTGATCCTGGAATTCCTTTTCAGCCGTAATGATTCGATGTTAGAGATGTGTGCTATGCCAAAGAGAAAACATTACTGTCCATTAAATGCCTGGCCAGCAGTACCCGGTGTTCAAAATCAGAGTGTCTGGCCAAGCTGGAAACAAAGGAAATGGGTTGTGGTTACTTCACCGATAACTGTTTCTGAAATAATATCTGAAATGTCAGAGTGAGGTATGGAGAGCTGCTCAGTGCTGCACTGAGGTAGACACTGCTCATGGGCAGGTTTATGTGCTACCATTTGATTCTTCTTTCACAGTAAAAGCAGCAAAGAGAGAGTTTGACCTTAATTCATGCACAGGCATGATTTCACCAGGCTTTTCCTTTGGAGGTATTTGCAGGCTTTGTAAGGATGGGTCATCTCAGCTACTGGAGCATCATTTCTAGACTCTACTGCTGTTCTGTGCAGTTTTCTTTGCTTTGAGCTTTAGAGGTGTGCTAGCTCCTTCCTCAAATTTGTGCCTGCTGTCCCCGATAAATACTGGGCATTCCCACTGAACCACAGACGGCTTTGTTTGACCTGGCCCCAGTGTGCAGAGATCAACAGATAACGAGCCAGGACCTCAGTGCAGTGAGGAGGGGCCGGTGCTGCTGCACTGCAGAAGATGTGTGCAGGCAAAGAGGTTGTGGCCAGACTGAATGTCCCGTGTCTTGTAACAGGCCCGTCTTATATGTAGTGGTGGAGGAGAAAAACATTTGAGTATGAAATAGCATTTTACATGTAAACAACTTCAGAGAAATATTCCTTTATACTAGCTCTCTGACAGTCCTCTAGCAGCTTTATGTTTCCTTCTCTGTCAGAGGTAGCTGGGGTCTTTTTAGAGGCACAAACCACTTTGGTTATTCTGACCTTTGATTTGTGCATGCTGTGAACCCCTCAGGACGAGCTTGGATGAGTGGAGCTCATTCAAGACCAGACTGATTTCATGGCTTTTGGTCCATGTGAGTGCAAATTTTTCTATGTACCCTTCAGGGTTTGTGCAGCACTGTGATACTGTGTCACATCCTTTAGCTCCATAGAAGACATAAAAGGCAGTGTAGTGCTGAGTCCCTGGGTATCTCTTCATACCCTTCTGGTCCCATCAGGTGAACTTCCGAGGAACGATGCAGAAGCTGATCAGGATCCGAAATCCCTGGGGGCAAGTGGAGTGGACTGGAAAGTGGAATGATAAGTGAGTCAATAGCTTGTGTGTCACCCACAGGCTTTTACTGAGGGGGCGTGATCAGGTTTCTGCTGTCGCTTGTCTTTTCCCTAACTCAGATTCCCCTCTAAATCACATCTCAATGCTCAGTCTGAGCTGATAAAGGAAGCATCCCACCACTATCATCTTCCATGCAGGCATTACAGCTTGCAGTACCCTCCCTACAAACACCTGCCTTCGTGGCAGGTGCAGTCATTTGGCTGGTGATCCCTACAAGCCTTTCTGTAGTTTCTGCTTCTTCAAGAGCCCAGGTTTAGTAGGGAGCTACTGAAATCTACTTTCCAAAATTGTTTGAAAATCCAGTTTCATGGACTTTCTACTTCTGTGGTTGGGCAGTATTTGTTTTGGATCTTCCTTTTTCCAAAATAAAGCTCCATCCCAGTCAAGGCACTAGCAGTTTCTGCAAGTAAAACTGTTCCTGATCTTTACCTTGCAGACTTAAGAGGTGAGGTATAGAATATCCCAGATACTAGTATTTTATTTCTGCTGTGGTTTGAGAGCCCTGGTGCTGCTATCATCTACATATTGTGGAGTGTTGCCATTGTATGGAGCTGTGAGAAAGGGAAATAATTGTGCCAGACAAACTACTTTAGGATTTAACCTTTCCTGCACTCTATAGTTGATGTGGGGTTGTCTTTCAGCTGCCCAAACTGGAGTGGTATTGACCCAGCGGTACGGGAGCGGCTCACCAGGAGGCACGAAGATGGGGAATTTTGGTAAGCAGCAGTGAAGAGAATATCTTCACCTCTTTTTTCTTTTTCCACATGAAGTAACCTCTCCCAGTACCTTCTGAAAGATCAGTGAGCTAATTTACCCCGGATCCTAGTGCAAAATTGCAGTGGGAGTGAGGGAAGATAGACAAGGTGGTTGTACAGAAAAGCCTGCTCACCCTAAGGAGACTGCCTGTGGCATTGCCTCCCGCAGGATGGCGTTCAACGACTTCTTGACACATTACTCCCGTCTGGAGATCTGCAACCTGACTCCAGACACACTGGCAAGTGACAAGTACAAGAAGTGGAGCCTGCTGAAGCTGGATGGCAACTGGAGGCGAGGAGCCACTGCAGGGGGCTGCAGGAACTACCCAAGTAAGAACACGTGTTGTCACCACTGTGATGGAGTAAACCCTTTGTACTCGTCCACTTGTACTTTCTCTGGGCACTTCTGGGAGCTGGTTTAGGGTGGCCCATGGCTGAGGAAGGTCTACTTGGGACATCCAGGACTGATGTCCAGAAAGTGTAAGTGTTTAGGACATAAGACTGGGATATGGGGAGTGTTTTTGTTTTTCCTGCTCACAGCTGAGTTTATAAGTCAGAACCACACGTGTCCTAGCACGGCTGCTTTCTAAGAAGCCTCTGAGCAGTTTTCATAAATCCATTTACAGACACTTTCTGGATGAATCCACAATATTTAATCAAGCTGGAGGAAGAAGATGAGGATCCTGATGATCCTGAGAGGGGTTGCACTTTCCTTGTTGGTCTGATTCAGAAGCACCGCAGAAAGCAGAGGAAAATGGGAGAGGACATGCATACCATTGGCTTTGCGATTTATGAGGCAAGTAAGGCAGTCCAGGTACTTGAGAGGAAAAGGCAAACATGCCCTGTAAATGAGGTAGTGGAGTTCTCAGATAGGGCTTTCTACCAGAATTCAGTTGGGTTGAGCTGGACACCAGCTGCAGCAAGGAAAAGTACACTTAAGTGTTTAGAAATTATCCCACCCATCCCAAAACAGCGGTCAGGAGCCCAACTACCCAGAGGTGATGGAATTGGCATTCCTGGAGATACTCAAACCTCGGCTGGACAAGGTCCTAAGTAAACTCATCTAACTTTGATACTGGTCTTGCTTTGAACAAGGGGTTGTACCAGCTGACTGTCGTAGATGCTGCTTCTCACCTATAACATTCTGTGCTTCTAAATGGAGGAGCAGAAAAAGCATTTTAAAAAATGAGGGTAGAAATCCAATCTGACTTTCATTTATCAAGCTATGGTGAAAAGCAACAGAACCAGAGCACTCATGGTAGGGACGTGACACTAACTGGGATACCTGTGCTAGTTGGAGAGTGTGAACTCAGCAGCAGAACCAGCCTGTAAGATTCTTTCTGCTGAAGGAAAGGTCAGAGGGGTGTCTAAAGTAAGTCAGAAATGAAAATAGCAATAGTGGTCTTTTCTACGAGTTGCTTTGTACCTGTAGGCAGTACATACAGCTGCTCACTTTCTCGATACCCTGCCTTTGGAAAAGCTTGTCAAAGAATCAGATTGCCTGTAGGCAAATAGGATTAAAAACAAAGCTGTGTCATTTGAACTCATAAAGAAACTGTAAACTGCATTATTGTCTTGTCCTGCCCTGCCCAGCCCTTGCCACTTCTGATGAGTGAAGTCATAGGGGTGGGAAGGTGAAGGAGAAGGTGGGAAGAAATAGTAGACAAACTGAATCTACAAAGAATGTCACAGCAGGAAACCATGGCCAGCCTGGCTGTGCCCACACTGCCCTGCATGAGCTTTACCTGCCCCCAGGCTGGATATGGGAGCTGAGCAAGCCTTCATTGTGGGCTCAGCGTTCACCCCTTAAGCTGAGGGTTTTTTCCAACAGTGGGGATGTACTAATGGTGAAACGTTGCCCTGGAGCTTCCATCCACCAGGCAAATAACTCTCTTCTTTATTCCTTGCAGGTGCCTCCAGAGGTATGTAGTATGCACTGGTGGTTAGTGTGCAGATCTGGGACTGAGTGGCTTACAGGAAGAAACAGATTGGAGGATCCTCCTTCACTGCAGGACAATATTGACCGTGCAGAGTCTAAAGTTAGAAGCTATACATTCTGGAGTGGGCATTGAACCCATGTTGCATTTTCAGAGCATCTTGGGTTGAGATAAGAGCTGTCAGTACAGCAAAAACTCATCAAAGCTGCTCTTCTGTGTTTTTTCTCTCAGCCCAGCCCCATACGTGCTATCCCGGAGCACAGCTGCTTTTCTTAGGTTTTGCATAGGGTTCCTTTGCCACACAATTGATATTCCAAGGAGGTGTTTATTTTCATTTCCCTAAGCACCTTTTTTATTGGTTTCTGTTTCTAGCTGCAGGTAGCTCATCACATGCCCTGGGGATCAGGGAGGGGTGCAGCACAGTGATGCCAAGGCAGGGCTGCAGTCTGTGGCTCCTGAGAGGAATGATTGAGGTTGAGCAAAATGCCCGCATAACCTCATTTAGGGCTTGCTGTACCTGTGAGGGTGCCAGCAAAGCAGCTGGGGTACCTTGTGCTTCCTGAGGTTCTTCCTCAGTGCTCCTATGTAAAACCTGATTTCATCAGGAGAGGAAATGGTGCTACCAGTTAATTAATTTTCTTATGTACTTTTTGAAAGCCTTAGCAGTACTGTCAGCCACTCAGCTCTTACTGTAGTGGTCCAAAACCCTAATTTCCATTAAAAAAATAATTTCTAGCTACAGTCCCATGACTTTTCCCCAAAAGGCAGAATTTTATCTCTCACTGTGGCATCAGGTGTGACTGGTTCTGCATTCTTAAAAGCCTGGGAAGACGGGAGTGGTGTGTTTTTTCTGAACCATGCAAGTTCCTGATGTTTGCTTCTAGACCTGAGGTAGCTCACCAAAGACCCTGCACAGAAGAGTTATTCTGGGAGATGCTACTCTCCAAATGTGCTTTTATAATGCATCGTGTTTGTTTTGGAGCCCCCTAAGAAGGGCTCTGACCTCACAGGTAGAGCTGAGCTGCAGTCCTCTGGTAGCAAAGCGCTGGGGACCCGGGGAACTCTGGCCGTAAGCCGTCTTGCTTTAAAGAAAAACAACTGGTGGAAGAGTTTGCCAAGTGTCTTCACACCCCTGTTTTCATCTGCAAAACATAAGCATGACCAGAATGATTTATTGAGATGATCTGCATGTGTTTGCAGCTGCAGCTCAGGAGTAGAGTGAGGGATGCACCCACTCCTTCTCTTCCCTCTTTCAGTTCTGCTGAACAGACATTCATCTCCCGTTTTTTCCCCATACATATCTAATTGCCATATCTGTTCTATTTGTAATCTATAAATGTGAGTACATGCAGACTGTGAGCTTCTTCTTTTGCTTTTGGAAGTTTTCTGGCAAGACAAATATTCATCTGAGCAAAAACTTTTTCCTGACCAACAAAGCAAGAGAAAAATCAAACACTTTTATCAACCTCCGAGAAGTGCTGAACCGGTTCAAGCTCCCTGCAGGAGAGTACATCATCGTGCCCTCGACCTTTGAACCCAACAAGAACGGGGATTTCTGTCTGAGAGTCTTCTCTGAAAAAAACGCAAACTCCACGTATGTAGTTGTTTTGTAATTGTGTAGGAGCAGTATGGGCACAGGTCTCTAGTGACCTCTGGGCCTTCTCGTGGGTGTGGAAGGGTGCAGATCCGAGGGCTGGGGAACTTTGCCTCCCCACAGGAAGTGGGGGTATGTGGTGACTCTGGGGGGGTATGTGTGACTTGTCTTTGTGGGAACATGTTGATCATCACAATTGAGTTGTACTTTTGAGACCAAGCTGAGAAAAAGTCAAGATACTTGTTCAACCAAAAGATACCTTTGATAAATCTAAACTGGGTTTTAATGGAGCTGGCTCAAAGCACACCAGTAGCTGTGAAGCCAGGAAGGTTTTGGACATGTTGCACCTTAAAAGACCAGCTGGGCTGTGGCATCAGTCTGGGATGTGGGATCTTTCATATTCAGTTACCTAATTCAAAGCAAGCAAAAATCTTTCTGCTATTCTGTTGTCTTTTGCTGCATGTCTTTGTAGCACTGGAAGAACTGGGATATCAGTTTGGTGAAGGCACATTCAGCTTTTCATGGTCCCTTTCCACTGTGCTTAGGTACAACTGTAGGTGAGATAATTCCCTCAGTAGCTGGGGGCCGGCATGAAATGCTTCTCCCACTCTGGCACGTCTGACTTACTTTAAGGCTCTTGCTTTTTGCTCTGTTGAAGGGTGAAAAGAAAAAATGAGTGGATAAATTTTGATTTGTACCCAAAAGTCTGGTGCTGGGCTGAATTCTGTAGACACTGGCACTATGTGACCCAAAGGGTTACATCAAACCCAAAACCCTGTCTGTGGCTCTGCAGGATGTTGCAGTGTTTGTAATGTGTTCTCATAGCTGGCAAAATGCTGCTTTCACTGGTGGTACGCTGTGTCTGGCTGATTCAGCCAGTAACCTGTGGACAGTCATCCTTACTATTTAAAGAGCATCTCTTTAACCAAAGCCTGAAGGAAGGAAATAAAGAGACTTGGGTTTTTTTAATACTGATTTCTTTTATCTTCCAGGGTTATAGATGATGAAATAGAGGCAAATCTTGAAGAGGTATAGCTTAAATAATTTACAACTTGTCTACTTAAGTAAGTTGGGATGGAGTGCCGGCAGGGCAGTGTTTTTCTCCAGGCACTCTCAAGAACGATGTCCCACTTTGGAAACGGATCTTTCGTTATCCATAACTGAACATCCGGCAAATGGAAATGTCATAAAACCAGAAACGTGTTGTCCTTTCTCTGGAGTGGGGAGCTCATGTTTCCCAGTTAAGAGGAGATCAAATACTCTGTACTGGCCAGTAACTGGAATTCCCATTGCTCTCCAGGAGTGCAGCCCTTTAGCTGTAGGGGTGTCCTTGCATGCTATGTCGTTTCCATGAGTAAGCGATTCACCATATGTTTCACCTTGCTGGAGCTGGGGGTATTTTGCCCACCAATGCAGCTACGCTTCTGTGTGATTGTTTTGATTTGTTGGCAAGTTGACATTTATGTTTGGCTTTTTTTTTCTTTACACGACAGCTGGTCCAACAGCAGCAGTAGCAACAGTGGAGTTTTGAATTTGGTAGTGAGGTTTTTATTAAAAAACTAAGAAAGAAGTAAAGCTTTAAATAATTAGCATAGCTTATGAAGTTTCAATTTGCTGGATGTTCATGGGGGTTTTTTAATTCAATTTTGCTTATTTAAAAGCAAAGTGTAGATTCATAATTTCTGGCTGTTTTGGTTTGTTTGGTTTTTTTTTTTTTTGGTGAAGTTCTGAATTTGGTAGTGAGGCTTTTTTAATAATAAAAAAGCCCTGGAAATAAAACTCATCAAAGTAAAAGTACTCTGTGCCTTCAGCTTGGCCATTTAAATTGTGTTTTCCTAGGGGCAAGGAAACACATTAAGTTACAGGCAGAAAATTCCTTCCTTTTCGGTTTCCTCTGTTTCTCTCTTCTAGGCTGAGATCACTGAGGATGACATCGAGCCCAACTTTAAAAAGCTTTTTGGACAGCTAGCAGGAAGTGTGAGTATTTTTCTGCTAGCATCTAACTGGTAACATTGGTGAGTAAGAGAGAGAGAGATGCCTCCCCCGGTTGAATTCTTGTGCCAAGTCAGATCTCGAGCTTGTGCAGAACTGTGCATGCAGAAATCTGTGTCTTCACTGTCTGCTCACACAGGAGATTACAAGTCTAGCCAGCACTCCTGGCAAGCAATTGTCACTTGCTTTGAATTGCAGTCTCCCTGCAGGTTCTGCCTTTTGGGCAGAGGACTTGGGTCCCTCTGGTAGTTGTTGAGGGCTGATCTGTGCTTTTTCCACAGGCTGCTCTCACCTGCCTGCGGGCTTGGGCAGACCCCAGAGCCCTGTGTACTAATGCCTAGGAATTGGTGGTGTTTCTGGGATTTGGAGATGGAAAGTGCTTACCACTTGCATTTCCAAGGGAAAGAAACTCCAAAGGCTGTTTGAACTCTGCCAACTCACCCAAAGGAATCAGAGGCTTTTTATGAGAGAGTGTCTGCAGTTCACAGGGACAAACTTTGTTTTCCTCTTTTCCACAGGATGCAGAGATCTCTGCCTTTGAGCTGCGCAGCATCTTGAATAAAATCATGGCTAAACGTAAGTACCATCCTCCTCCCTGCAGCTGCTCTCGGCCTCCATCAGGTTTCCAGCACAGAGCTTACCACTGAGTCAAAACCCTGGGTTGTGTCCCAGTCATGCGGCTCAGCTTTCCGTATGACTACATCCACATGCTAGCTTCACTTCTTCAGAGGGCTGCAGAATTGCTGGGGCTGTGCCTGCACTGAAGGTGTGTTCCACAGGATGTTGCATTGGCAGTGTGCATGTAAGGATGCCTTGTATCCCAGCATCTCATACTGGGAATTGGCTGCCAGGATGATGGATTTGATGAATGCTGGACAATAATCAAGAGAAGATACTGCTGCTGTTTATTATTAAACTACTCGGGATTCAGACAGTAGCACACACCAGGTATGGGGTGTCCCTGAGGAGGAGAAGCCTTGAAACTGAGCTTCTCCTCAGGTAAGAAGGAGCTTTGAAACTGAGCTTCTTCACAGGTAAGAAGTCTGGTGTCCACAGAAGTTCAACCTTGTCTTAGCAAGCAGACAACAAGGGCAGGAAAGCTTTGTCTATCTTTCTTCTGCAGCACACCTACAAACTGGACTGACTGGGCTGTTTGCTTGGGGAAACACCACAGCTCATTTTGACTCTCTGACGGTTGCAAGGGAGGCCACTGATGACCTATATAACCTCTCTAACTAGGTTACGGAGATCATAAGCCCTTTAGGAAGGTGCTGTGGAGCAGCATGCTATGATAATTCTGTCATTTGCTTTTTTACAGGCCAAGATATTAAATCTGATGGCTTTAGTATTGAGACGTGCAAAATAATGGTTGACTTGTTAGATGTATCCTTTAATTATGAAAATCACAGAATGGTTTGGGTTAGAAGGGACCTTAAAGCTTATTAGCTCCAAACCCCCTGCCATGGACAGGGGCACCATCCACTAGATCAGGTTGTCAAGGCTTAGTGCTTTTCAAGGCCAGGCAGCAGGGAAGATCAGACAAGATTATCACCTCTGCATATGCTAGTTGAGCTGGGACAAAGTGAGTTTGTGCTTTGGTTCTCAGCGTGGTGTGGATGGCCTTTGCCTAGCATCTGAATGTGCGTGTCTGGGTACACTTCACTGCTCTGTTATCTGGTGAAGGCGTCATAAAGCCACGTGGAATTTGCAAACAAAATCAGGGGAACAAATGTAGGGAGTGGAGAAGAGTGCTGTATTTTTGGAGCTTTTACACCTAAGAACAAGAGCAAAAATGTAGGATAAAGGATCAGGTCTCCAAAAAGTGCTCAGCTTTTCTGTGCAGCAGGAGTGGAATTGCATAGTTTAAAAAGGGAAAATTGTCAAAGCAAAACGATGCTCTGCTATAATTTGATGTAAAATACAGCAGTCTGCAGGGGCTCCTTTAGCAGGTTTTGGGAGTGATGCCATGACTGGGTGCTTTTGTTAGTTGTTTGTGCAAGAACTAAGGTTCGCCTAATAGCAGGCTTGCTTGTGGCTTTTCCTGTTTATAGTCCATACTTAGGCCTCGTGATCCTGTGAGTGCAGGTGTTGAACTAATGACACAGAACAAAAAGACCTGTATAAAACAGCCATGATGGTGTATTGAAAAGCCAGAGCTCAAAAGAGCTTGTCAGCTGATCGTAATTTAAATGGATCAGTCACTTTACTGATCTAAAAGGTGTCTGAGGCAACATTTGTGCTTTCAACAGGAGGAGTGGTTCAGAGAGGACCTTTCCTTCCTTTCAGTCCTTTTTTGCAAGTGTTAAGTCACAATTGCCCATGCACAGGAGAGGGAACCCCCTTTTCCTTCCCTTCAGAGATTCCCTTAACTCAAAGAAGAATGACGGGAGTGGTAAACTGGGTCTGAAGGAGTTCCACACCCTCTGGACAAAGATTCAGAAATACCAGGTAAAACACAACCCTTTGGGGAGAACACGCAAACGTGCAGTCGAACGCAGAGGTGGTTGGAGGCTGGATTGCCTCATACAGTGCGTACAGGCACACTGCCCAAAGCAAAGGCTGTCACCTCAGCTTACAATACATTTGTGTCCTCAGCCTCCTAGACTTCGTCCCTTGGAGTTCAGGGGTGGGAATGCTTGTCCTCCATGCATTTGGGTGAAAGGCTGAAGGAGAGGCTGCTTGAGTCTTGCCATTTTGGTAGCAGTAGTGCCATTTTGCATGGGTGGTTAAGGAATTCTCAGGAGCCTTTTTCTGCTCTGGCTGCTTTCTAAAACCACTTTTACATTAACTCAGAGAGAAGCACCTAGTCCTTTAGACCAACATAGGAAACACTTCTAAGCAACATGCAGGCTGCATTTCAAAATGTTTTGACTTCTGACAAAAGCCAAACCATGCTCTGAATTGTTGAAAAGTACTGACCTTGAGTTTTGCATTTTGCAGAAAATTTACAGGGAGATTGATGTGGATCGATCTGGTACCATGAATTCATACGAGATGAGGAGAGCACTAGAAGCAGCAGGTATTTATACTGGTCTATCTCTTTCCAGGATTCTGTCAGCTTTGACCTGGGGTGATAGATGCTCGCTACTCTCTCATCTATTACTTGTAAGCTGAAAATTCCTGTGATCTCAGGCCCAGAAGGTCTCCTTTAATCTAGATGCTCAGCCTGGGCTCTTGTCTTTGGGGAGCAGTGTCTTGCCACTCACATGCCCTAAAAGCATGTAAAAGGAGTGACAGTTCTGCAGTTATTTTCTTTATAGACCAGTGTAATGGTTTAGCTTATCAGCTTCCTGTAAAACCGTAACAACCAGCTTTTGGAGAAGCAGAAATAACTGCAACAGTCTAGTGTCCTAACAGCATGTTGTTGGCTTCAGTGAGCCTCTCTGGGTATACGTGGACATGGCAAAAGCAGATAAAACTAGCAGGCTGTGACATAAGAAAGTGGAAGTGGCTCAACTGAAGGGTGATGCTCACAAGAGCATCGAACGCCAGGTTGCTGCTGCAACCACTGAAAAGCAAATCAGAGTTATGATGGGGGGAGTGGGGGGAGTGTTTCAGAGACGTATGACCCCAAATGAACTGATTGATTTTCTGGGTCTATCCTAGTGTTGACATTGGGGCTCTCTGGAGCTTTCCCTTCCTGTCACCATGTAAAATGAGGCAGCATTTCTTTTTGTCTTCAAGTTCAGCTACCTTTTTGAAAATAGCAACCCATTTGCCTACAGAAAGCCACTGCTTCATCTCAGGTCACGGGCAGTCTGGCAGTTGTCTCTATACCTAGGAAAGAACCACAAGCTGGAGCAACTGGCCCTATGTCCCTTGAGAAACAGCAGTACAGGTTTGGGGCACATGCAGCAGGAAGAACACCTGACCTAGTCACAGCTCTAAACCACTCCAAGTACAGAAGGGGATATTGAGAGTTTTCAAAATGAAGTAAATACTGTTAACATTTAAGAATGTAACCAAGATAAATAATGGACTTTCTGGTGCTGTATGAGGTTGGGAGGGTTGTTGTTGGTTGGACTTTTTGTGGTTTTTATTTCTTCCTTCCCCCACCCATTATTTTTTTCAAATCCTTGACATTGTATTTATAGGGTTTAAATTGAACTCCCAGCTACATCAAATCATTGTGGCTCGTTTTGCTGATGAGGACCTCATCATTGATTTTGATAACTTTGTCCGGTGTTTGATTCGGCTGGAAACTGTATTCAGTGAGTACATACTTAATAACTAGGCAGACTGTTCTGTGTTCTGAAGTCCAGGATAAGTTATTTAAATTTGTACTAGAACCAAAGCAACTTCAAAGCTGTAAGTACAGCAACCTGGTTTGCACGTTTGTCCTTGGTCTAGGAACCACTCTTCTAGGCCAGGCTGCTGAACCAGAGCCAGTCATTCATGCAAACGATTACATGTTGATTTAAAAGCAGAAATCAATCTAAATGCTTACAGAGTGACAAAGTTATTGCTATAGAATGGACCATTAAAAACGTTTAGTCTTATTCTTGCACATAAGCACACAGTGACTTCAGAGTGCCCCTTTATGCTTTGGTGTGTTGACTGTTGTAATAAATTTTAGAATCTGAGACTAAATTCCTTTTTGATCTTGAAACACAAGAGAGGGTCAAGGCTTTTGTTAGTTCCTATATTCATCCTTTGTCATCCCTCTGTTACTACAGAAATGTTTCAGAAACTGGATACTGAGAAAACTGGAACAATAGAACTGAACCTCGTTAATGTAAGTTCATTTAGCACTAAAATGTTTGCTGTCTTCTTCCATTCCCACTGTGTTTAGCTGGTTGTATGTATTAGTATATAAAAGCTACACGCTCCAGTATATCTTTACAAGCACTCTTAAAAGGGTTTATCCTTGTTTTAAATATACCTACATCACTTTGTATTCTCCAACAAATGGACCAGGTCACTTGAAGCTGATGCCACTAATCTCTCACATTAGTTACAGCTGATGAGTATGCAGGCTTCCTCCCTTTTCTGTCAACAGGGTAAAACGTAGGTGCAGTAGTGACTCAGAGTATTGACCCTGTCTGCTTCTGTAGAAAGGACTAATTTGGGAGAAAACTACCCTCCCTAGATGCTTAACTTGCTTATTACCTGAACGTAACTTTTTTCTGGACCTACATAAACAATGTGCAAATCATCTCAAAACTCTTGTGACTTAAATGAGAGATAAATTTAAATCATGCAGGAAAGAACCTAAAATTACTTCTGTAACAATAGATTTTCTTCCTTATGCTAGAAATGGGAACGTGTTTACTAAAGTCAACATTGTGCCATTTTCCGCTCTCTATTTTAGTGGCTGTGTTTCACTGTCATCTGAGTCACTGCCATCAGCTCAAGACATCAAAAAGAGCTGCATCAAGTGAAGATAACCAAACACCCAAGTACTATTGCAACATGAATGTGCCTTACATTTATGCATGGCAAGTTTTTCCACACAGTTAAAAGAATGAAAGTGTTTTACAACAGAATCTGCAGCCTAATTTTTATACTTCTCAGTCTATCTGCTGTATAAACTCTGTACAGAAACCTCTGATTTAGTACAAATCCTCAGTGCAATTTCTTTGTATTTAAGGCTTTTTACATGACTTTTACTACAGCCTGACAGACAGGTTTGCTAAGAGCTTTTTGACTAAAAGCTCCATTCTGTCCTGCATGGGATTGCATTGCATAGTTTAGGGAAGAGAGGCAGCCCTTGTCTACTTTCTGAGGAGCCTAAGCTTGTTATTAATCAATTAGCTTAATAATTAAAGTTAAATATTAATTGAAGAATTTGAGTAGCAGGTATGTTGTTTGACCAAAGTGAAGGACAAGCATTTCCATCCTGACCCTTGATGTGCCTGCAGCAGGTAACTACTCTTGCAAGAGAAGGGGCAGGGCTCTCAGGTGGAATCTTGGTTTCATGTATCGTATCTTCCTTTGAAATATGAGAAAATATTTAAATAAAAACTGTAGAAATAAAGTTTGTAAGATGGATTCCTTCTGCAAATTCTTAGATCATCACAGAGCACATACAGCACTTTCAGTGTCAGGAATAGAGGATGTTGCCTTTTAAAGTTCATTATATATGCTAGTATATTATATACACAATACCCCATCTGTTAAAACCAACAGGCTGCTCCTAGGAGTTGTAAAACAGCCGACTTTTATGTTTGCCCCACTAAGGAACTGTGTCCTCCTTCCTGCCAACAGTTACTTTTATGTATGTGTACCTTTTCAGAGTATGGTATGGGCTTTCATAGGAAAACATGAGCCTGGAAGAGTGAGGTAAGTTATAAAGACTCTCAGGGAACGATGTGATGCTTTCAGATAGTTAATTATCAAGTGAATTCTTAAACTGAACCCTGCTTTCCCTATTCGGGTCAAGACCGCTTTTCTGCATTTTAAATTAAGCCAGATCTGTTAGCTGCATAACAGTTGTTAACTTTAAAAGCTAAGTTAACAGTGACAGTTTCTGTCACTGTACTTAAGTGACAGAAAATAGCTGAATAAAAAACAAGTTTACAAAAGTACTTGATGTTGTCCTGGTACCACTTTCAGTTGATCTAATTAAAAAATACTACTAAAATACTTCAGAGTTGAAGCTGAAAAGAAGACAAAAGTTTAATGATATCACAGTCAAGTAAACGCAAGTAAGTTGTCAAAGACTACAGAGCGCTTCTACACTTAGTTTTCAAAGTACAAAATGCAATAAATACATGAGGCTCTTTGTAAAAAGAGGAATCTAAAACTACATTGTTACAGCACATAATATTCTGAATACATGGAATTCTAAGATGCTACAGCATATTTTAGAAGTTATTGCTTAGTGGATTGGTCACATGGTTGTTGCTGCTCAGATGCACTTCAGTTTAGCTTCTCTAAGAAACATTCTGCTTCCAGCAAGAAGCATTTGGGTGCTGAGCACATACTTCAGAGTCTTTCATCTGAAAAAGCCTCAGGATGAATTTGGGCAAGGCCAAGCTGTCTGTTTTGTGACAATTCCTTCAATGGTAAATTGAAACGGTCCTTGTATTTAATGCAGAAAAACGTGTAATTCTCTTCTGCCATGTTTGAAGAATTCAGTCAGAGTGGGTACTTGAATATAATGGCTCGCTCAGACCAAAAGGCAGCAGAATTTCATCTGCTTGTAAGCATTATTTCATCCTGTTGAATGCCCTCATCCATTTACTAATGTATCAATCCTTCATTTGTTTTCAAAGCACATTCTTCATAGCTTTCAAATTACATTGTCATTGAAATAAGTCTCATGATGCTGGAACTAACACAAAATGCGGGTTTTTTTGGTAAGTCATCCATGATTAGTACTTCAAGAATCTGGCTTCTGTACTATTTCATGCCAAGCTTCTTTGTCTAGGTTTAATCCTTGGATACAGCTGAGGGTAAAACAGAAATGAGATTTTAAATTTTAGTGCTTTTTTTTTGAAAAAGAACTAACACCACCTCCTTTGCACTACTATTTTAACAATCTCTAGTAGCAAAATCATGGACATATAACAAACACCCCAAGCACTAGCAAAATATAAATCTAGTGTTTAAAAACAAGTTTACAAAAGTACTAAATGTCAGTACAAAAGGAAGGTACTTAATAGCACATAATTCAGTACCTTTGGCTCTACCCAGATGGGTGGGCTCAGAAACACATGTGGCTTTGTAAGCAGACACTTTTCAGTGAGCTGTAGGATTTCTCCTTTGCTTTCTCTCCCTCTATGCCTAACAGCCTTTACATATCTATAGCTTCAGGCAAGCTGAAAACATCTGGCTGTATAAGGACTGTGAAACTGCAGGAGCTGTGCTTTAGTTAGAGGATAGTGGGTGGCCAGTTAAATTCACACAGCCATAAATCAGTCACTGCCAGCCTGTGGCACTTGAGCTATGTGTCGCTCTCTGGCACACACAACAGCAGGATTAGGACTGATGGGACACAGCTCACAACAGCACTGAGATGCTTGCAAAGTTCTTGGCTTGCACTTGCAAAGGGCTTTGGGAACTGTTACTGTTCTGCAAAGGATGGCTACTGACCTATAAAATTAAAAGTATACACATAATACAATTAGAAAAGGTGAACCCTCCCTGTGCTCTGAACAGCAATGCGTGCCTACATTACTTCCTGGGGTTTTTCAGTGAAAGTTTTGCCTTAAAGATGTCCTTTTCACTCTCTTTGACTAGATTCTGACTTTTTTCTTTTTCAGTCAGCTAATTATTAAGATTGGCAACTTCACCTAGGTTTGTCTCAGCCTGCTACCATTTCACCACAAGCAGAGATGAAGTCAGTTGCAGGAGCATAACACCTGATAATACCAAGTGAAATCTTTTTAAATCTTTTGAACATTTAATAAGTCAGTATTTTGTCAGCATTATCTTATTTGCATTCAGTTTTAGAGCTCTTTCACAGCTTAGGGAGCCAGTGAGTCACTAAGGGCTGAGAACTGATGCAGATAATTTCATCCTTGTTTTTATTCAGTGCACCTAACTGCAAAGGGATAAAACAGCTGTGATAAAAATACAACTTAGTACATGAATATATTAAACTGCCAACCATTCTCCTCTGTGCTAAATGTCTTAGCCTAGATTTCAACTGCTGTATTAAGAGTCCAGTAATTGCTTTGGAGAATAAACACAGGTTAGGTTGGTAGCAGTACTAGAACAGAGACAAGAGTTAATACTGGGCTTGGGTGTCTTCCTCAAAAGGTTCTGTTTGAATTGTGTTGTACATGAAAGAATGAGTTGTGAGTGAGCTACATTGCTTTGTGTCCTTTATTGCAGAAACACAGATGCTCCTCATGTTGTTACACACCTGTGCACAAGCTGAGTGCACAATCTTATTGAGAAGGAGCAGGTCCACAATTCAACCCCGTGCAGGAAATACAAAAACTGCTGATTCTGACCTTCCTGTGCAGGACTGATGGCTGCTCATAAATTTTAAATGTTTATGTTTGGATGAAAAAACTGAGCAGGAGTACTATGCTTGGGAGAATTTTACAGTATGTTGAAAGCAATACAGGGATGAAAGGTTATTTTCATTTAGATATAGTTGCTCTGTGAAACCTAACCAGTTTAGGAGTATGGATTATCTGCATGAGGAAGGAGGCTCAGCCTCGTTCAGGCTTCATACATCACAATCAGCTAAAATTCACAGCAGTTAATCTGTAGCATTGGTAGAATCTCCATTTCCAGCAGCAGGACAACTGGATATGTAGGAAAAGCAAGCTTAATGGAATTTTTTTTTATCCCAACAACCATCTGCTATAGACTTCTAGCAGCAAGACTATGAGCAGAAATACCGGGACATAATTAAAAGTATCTGTTACTTATACAGTTTTTAATAAACAAGGTAGCACAGAAGATGATAAGGAAAGGTCACTCATTTTAGGTCTGACAAATCACAAAATGTAGTGCATTGGAAGGGACCTCCGAAGGTCATCTAGTCCAACTGTGCTACAACAAGCAGGGACATCCCTAACTAGAACAGACAGTTAAATATTACTGAAACAGCACAGGAGAAAATAAAGATCTGCCTTATCTCTTTTTTAACACTAGGGGAAAAACATTTGCAGTGTTTATCTTAACACTCTCTGTGAAACCATCTCAGATCACAAGGTGTACTGTGTATACCCAGACAGCAAAGGACTTGTGACTCATTCTTCATACAAGTTTCAGTTCTTAAGGCCCTTTGTTCCAGTGTATCACTTTCTAAAAGAGAGTGAAATACAGTTCTGTTCACATGCTCAACAAAACCTTAGGCACGTGCCACATTCAGATAAAATTGCAGAGAGAAAAAACTCCTTTTAATAAAAGGTTAGCTGCAATTTATAGCAGCTATTTATAGTGTTGTGATGATATATGTTATTCTTTTATGCACCCACTACTATTATCTGTAGGGTATCTTTACAGAGGATGCTAACCCATGCTGCCAAGGTATTCAGACACGCCAAACAAATAAATGGAGAACATAAACTCCTTCCTCTCAACTTTTGAAATTTCACAGAGCCTAGATGCTGGAAATACCAAGGACTTACCCCTAGCAGGTTGCGGGGAACATAGCCTTCCTTGTCATTCAGCCGTGCCCACCACCACTCAATTTCATCTTCATCTTCCCGGTGCAGGATTGTCATGCAATCTCCCTCCTTCATTGAGAGCTCATCATCATTCTGAGCCTCATAATCCCATAGTCCATAAATTACTCCTTTGTTCATTATCCCCATTTTCTCTTGGACTCCTGCAACGTTAAAAACATGGAGCAGTATGATAAAGTTAAAAAAAGACAAGTTGGAAAGAAAAGCTGCTGTTCTTGCTGTACTCTTACTGGAGAGCAATCAAGAATGGAAACAAGAATAAATCCCCAGCCTTGGTTTCTATCGCACTGAGCACCTTGCTGTCATCAGGCTACTACAAATCAAACCTGGTCAGACACATTCCTTCCTTACAGGCATTCAAAAAATACAATGTGAATACAGAGAGAAGCAGTGACTGATAAAAGGTTCTATGTTTGTGCTGCTGTTCACACTTCCTACATCTAAGTGATTATCAAAAAAACATTAATTTGCACTCAGTTCATAAGTAGATCTCTTTCTGTCAAAGGCAGATACCAGTACATGCTCATGCTGACCACTGCTCTCATTTTGATGCTTCAGATATCATTTGCCACCTGTGTCACTTTTATTTTAGAAGTTCAGAAGCTGCTACATCTCAGGCCAATACCTGACACATTGCTACCTGCTTTCTGTTAAGTAGAACACTTATCTCAGCAGTTCTTAATCTCTGCAGCTATTTTAATTATTTTTTAAGCGCTGACTTAAGAAACACAAATCTCTTGAATTGCTTCTGGAGCCAGGTGTCTTGGCATGCATGCTTACATCTTGCAGATGTTATTTGGAACATGCTCAATTTTGAGCTGTAGCCCAAGATGAAACACTATTTTTTCTGTACACATTGCTTTGCTTGTAAGCAGCAAACTAGAAAAGATACCTTAGTCAACTGTTACACAAAAGCTTTTTTTTTTTTTAGGTACTTATGACATTTTAAAATGCTGAATTATACTGAGGGGTTGTCTGGATTTTGGTATTGTCATAAGTGTGTTGAACACTGTGTTATAAAACATGGTGTTTCCCTTTCCATCTCTTACCTATTACAATCTACTGTACAGGATTCTTACCTACCTCTGCTAGAGGCATTTGCTTAGTTCAAGCTCCTTCTTTCTGCGTACCTGCACTGAGCTACTTGCACTGCATGCTTAGCTCTGAGAAACTCTACTTCAAATGCAAAGCTAAGGAAATTCAAGATTTGGCAAAGGCTGTGCTCTGTAGCCATGTGGAAAGTGAGACTGAGCATTGAACTTGAAGATGCACACAGGCTTCTAAAACTTAGCAGTTGCTCCAAGGTAAACAGGGCAAGCATGCTCTTAGAAACAGTACAGGCATTAAATCTTACTGGAAAATGACATAAGTAAGCAGCATCAGATTTGTCATTTAATCAAAGCTAAAGACCTAGCGGTTTTATTTAAACCTGCCTGCATTGGCTGATGACATTCAGTATTATGCAGCTTTTACAACAAAAAGGGATTAGGCAAATCAGTGAATTACAGCAGGGTTTCTCATCTTACAAAGGAGTCTAAAGGAACAGGTTTTAATATAGTATCTGGTTGGGAACAGAGTTGACATCCTCAACTTTCAACAGTAAGAAACAAATCTAGCAGTGAATTAATTTCTTGCTATAACTACCAAAAATCAGAAATAGTCTTAGCTATAGGATTAATTTGTAATGAAATAATATAGTAATGTGACAGCTGAACAGCCAAGAAATACCTGTTCTGGTGGTTTCAATTTGGGAAAGCTGGCAATAAGCCAAAAACCTTATCGTCCTTTCAGGACCCATTGGAAAGTCTCTCATAACACAAAAAAATCCCTAACCCAACTAAAAGTATATAAAGAAAGGTCACCACACAGGGGGTCAAAAAAATCCTATACAAAGAACAATGTATTTCTTCATGCTCTGTATAATAAAGCCAGAGATCTCAGTCTCACAGGATCTTGTTGGTTGTTTTTCTGAATTCAAGAATTAGACAAATTCCTTAAAGAAATGTCTCAAGATTACTTCAGCAAAGATACTGCATCTTAACTCATTTAACTCATACTGGAGTTATAACCAGTAAGAAATATTGGACAAGAACTTTTATTTTTAATCCATTTTTACAATCTTCCTTGGGCATTTGCTGTTGATGACCACCACTGTATCACACTGTATCACTGGGGTCTGGATATAAAACTAAACGGAATTTTGCCTGGCTCGCAGATTTTGACATTAGTTAAACTTGCTCCCACCCCTCCATAGGACAAACTTCATACCCAGCATCAAGAGATGAAGCTTTCAAGTGCATTGAGGATAGCTGGATAGACTGAAATACACTGGCTTGAGCATCTTACAAGAAAAAGATCTCATGTTCCACAAAAACAAAAAGGCCTTATTACAGCTTTTTACACCTTCTTCCATTGCTCTTACTCTAACTTCTTACAGATAGATGATATTCCAGCTGGTGGGTGCCTAGGGGACAAGGACTACACAAAAAATGTAATTTAAAACCTCATTGACTAATACTCATCACACCCTAGGGGGAATTCATCCTCTCTATTAAAAGATGGTTTCCCTGTAGTGTCACTATTTGAGTACAATCTAAATATAATAAGGGATTTCTTTTTAAAATACAAGCAAAAAAAAAGGTCAGAAAGATGAAATTCACTGCTGACTAACATTCATTAAGGTAGAAATGTGGCAATACCTTTCTTGGTTCTAAAGCATATTTCCTAACGTGCACCTTATTTGAACAACACCAGGTAGCAGATATGAACTGAGAACTTACGTGGTAAGAGTCACCTCACACTAATTTATTTGTCAATGCATATTTTTAACTCAGTTCAAGGTCTATAATGTTTTGTTCAGATCTCCTCTATAGGTTTAATATTATAAGGTTAGTCCTACACTCCTCATTTTGCGACAAAATCAAAAATTCCCAAAATGTCTTTGGTTGGAAAAAGACGTTGAAGATCTAACCTTCAACCCAGGACTACAAGATCATCAGGTCCCCAAAACCTCTCTTTTTAAGAGAGCTTGTGCGCAACTTGCCACTCTTCTTAAAACATACCAAAAAGTACCAGGTGAGTCCCTAGCACACTCCAGGTCATCACCTACCATACAAGAATTGGGAGCATTGTGTATAGCCTTCCTCCATTTCTTCACACTTGTCTGCAGCCGTCTGCATGTCACTGTAGGTCATCGCAAATACAGCTGCACCAGATTCCACCAGGAACTTGCAGACCTGCACGTTATTGCAAGACGCTGCACAATGTAATGGGGTCCTGCAAGCCAAGAATAAGAAGATATTATTTTCACTGCTCTCATCAGTGCTTACTGACTCCCAGAGGCAAGCCATTTTTGTGCATGACTTCCAGCAATCAGTACAGCATCACTGAAGGCTTCCCAACAGAACCACTTAATCCAGGATGTCAAAAGTAATTTCTTTTCACAGATATCACAAGCTACCAAGAGCTGCTTGAGCCTTAAAGCTGGGTTTCCATTAGTATCTCTAGTTATGCTGCCTTCTTCTCATCCATTCACATTTAAAGAACATTCATTAAGACAATATTTTTAAGTCAATATTAAAAACCACTCAGAAATCCTCCTGACGTCTTACAATCTAGATAATTACTTCAAGAGCTGACCTGGCATCAAGTACAGGTAATTGGGACAACCATCAAGGCTAAGGGACAACAAACATCTTAGATTTTACTGTTACTTCTGCCTGTAACAAACATTTCTGAGGTGAAGATTAAACACTGCCCCTTCCCCATGCATTTTGAAAATAAGGTCCCTAGCTACCCTAAGAAGGCTTTGTACTGATTATCAGTTAGGAGTTAGGTTCTGGTTTTCTCCTTTCTTTTAAGTGTCACATGTAAGTGACAGGTAGTCTCACAGAGAGGACACTGGGCATTTCAAAGGGCTTATTTTGCACAACATTTTTTCAAAGATCTTAAAGAAATAGAGCAATCCTCCTGATAACTTTATCAACCCTACTGGGCCCTCACACACTTTTTCTATGCAGGGAATATTAATACAAGTTGCATATTTTTATCTCTGCATGTTCTCACATGATGTCCCAGAGAGAACTGCTGTGGAAAAGTCATTGTCAGCAATATAAAAGCAAACCTGAGGGACCTGTAACAGCCCTCCATCTGCAGGTCTCTTGTGGAAAGCACCTGTAAGGTACCACTTGAAGAAAGCCTTACCATCCGTCACTATCTGCAGCATTCACATTCACACCAAATTGCACTAGGAACTTGACAATTTCCGTGTGCCCAGCACACACCGCGTTGTGCAGTGCAGTAATCCCTTCATCGTTAGGCATGCTAGGATCTTCAACCTATTTGGCAAGAAAAAGAATCTTTCACATACACACTCTCTATAATAAACATCTCCTCACATATAAATATTAGTTGCTTTATTTTGAATTATACTTTTGAGCCACATTTCTATAAAATTAGAACATGAACAACAGGTAGAAAACTACAGCAGTAACCAATCTTACAAGATAAAAGAAGGGTGCAAACTTATATCAGTTAATTGTAAGAGCCTTAAGTGGTTCAGAGAAATTAGTGCCTTGATAACTTGAAAACCATTTATAAAAATGTACTGATATTTGCCTATATACCTGTAAGCAAAATTCATGTGGATTTTTGCTTATCAAACTTACCTGGTAACAAGCCAAAGAAGGAAGAAAGCACTACAAAAGAAACAAGGAAAAAAGTCCTGCAAATTTACACTCTTGATGCCAAATAGTCCATGTGGATTTAACACATGACTTAAATCAGCCTCCAAAGAGTCCATGTGCTGTTAGGACTTCTCAAGGGCAGATCTAGGTTGTGAACTATTATCCTAGCTTCCCCAGTCTAGAAAAGGTATGACTTCCCAGTTGGAACTAGGACTGGTATTCTTTCTCTTACAAGTTAGCATTAATACCTCATAAATTATTCTCTGCACAAGGTCAAACTCCCCCTCCAAAGACGAATCCAGAAGCAGTGCAAGAGGATTGAACTTCACTCGCATTCCATGCCCAATTCTCTCAGAGCCGATTTTACGCAAGTTCGTCCTCTTTCCCTGTGAAAAGGTAACACAAAGTTACAAGTCTGGTTTGTTTTTTTTTTTCCATGAAAGGACAAGAACACATAACTGTTTCTTTGGAAACAACATCAGAAATTATGAATAAAGGCCAACTTAATATGAGATTTATGACTATTTTCTCCCAATTCCACAAATTACTAATATCAATTCCAAATTGGTATTTCCAAATTGGGATTCCTAGAAAGTTATTTCAAATTTGGAATTCCATCCAAATACCAATTTTCTACCAATTCCACATTACAAATAAAGTAGTTTAGGCATGACATGAAAGATTTCTACCGTTATCACTAGACAAGATTACTACTCATCTCAAATGCATAAATCACCCTGATCAAACAGAACTCTCAAATTCCTGAAGATCAGAATAAAAAAGCTCTTTTTTTAAACTCAGACACTTGAGAAGTAGCTGTCAAAAGACATTAAACAAGCCAGGGAGTACGATCTGTGGAGTACTCTAATTTTTAAGCTTTGGTGCTAAGTTCTTATTTTCCTACATTTAACAGAGGTCAGACAGAACATAAACACTTACGGAAAATGGTTTTGAAAAGAATACAGAATCAAGTGTAGAAATTCCTTAAGATACACCCAGTGATACTGGCAGCCAAGTATTTCTATAGATGAGTTTGTACTCTTTTCTCTAGAGGGTTTGCACACATGAGCTCAGCGCTCTCCCCAGCTGGCTGCAGAGCAGCAATAAACACTATTCATAAGGGAATGTAAATTGCTGACAGATGCCCAAGCAAAGATGAATAGAAATGACTCACGTTTTGCAAGAGCAAAAATGTGAAGATAAGATGCCTAAGAGATTCCTAGAAAATACTCTCTTGCCTTTTGATTTATAAATAATATCAAAAGTACAGGCTTTTTAAAGAAAGTGCCTGTCAGCACAACCCAAGTATTTAAATACAAAATCAAGAAGTTGAGTCGGTTTCTTCTCATCATTGCAGAGCTATTAAAAAACCCTCCAAAGCCAACTCTTACAATTTAGGAAATCCTACTGCTCAAGTTTCCTTGAAAAAGACAGCAAGGACAAAAGTCTTTAAAGCGTGAAAACTTGCAGTGACAATTCCATGCAGAAATCACAAAGGTTGAAAAGCACATTTAACCCCTCTGCACTGAAATGACAGAGGAAAAAACACTTTCATGTATCAAGTTATTAAAACTCTAATCATGATTAAAACCAACTCATTGAGGAACTGAAAGCAGTGAGAATTTCTTTTCTATGGTGAAATAACACCACACCACACACACACGCATCACACACATAGGAACTTCCAAACCAAATGATGGTAAGCTGCTTCCCCCCAAGCCCAAACATACTATTTTGATGCAAGCTGAGAACTGACTGATTTTAAATCAAGTTTCAGAGAAAAATTCAGAAACTCTTGCAGAAGAATTGCAAAACAGTCCATGTCTACTAACAAGTTTTAGAGCAGAAACCAAACAAGTCTGTTTCTCCATATTTTCCAGGCAAAGCACTTTCGGATAAACAAATGCAATCTGAGATTATGATAATCAATTCCCATATCGTATTAGAAATAGTGAGGAAGGCTTGGCAAAACTGTGCCTCCAAAAAAGAACTTTTTATAAAGAACATTTGGATGTAGTAAGCAGACTTCTATAAAGAAGCCTGTAAGAGTTTCACTGTTTCTGTAACAGATTCCATTTGAAACTTCTAATCATGTCTTTAATTCCTAGAAACAGAGACCTTTCATTTCTGTTATTTGCTCTAGAGACAAGAGCATCACACAAATAGAACAGATACAAAAAGAGATTTCTAGACTATTTGTGTTCTCCCACACTGCCTAAGCTCTACAGTACAATGCACAGGACTGATAGCAGACCTTGAGATGGACTGACTAACAGAGCACTCAAGTTGTAGACTATCTAATACTTACAGGAGGTAAGGAAAACTGTCCAGTAACTTCAGGAGGTCTCATATTGAAGGAGTCCTCTCCCAAAAACTCTGGTTCTCCTGATGGATAGGGAGGTGGTGGATATGGAGGATATTCCTCCATGTACACTTCCAATGGCAGTGCAGTTTCTAGGCTTGGTTCTTCCACTTTTGACTGTGTATGTTCATCACCATCTGATACTCCCTCTGACACAGTGTCCAAAGCTATGGGAGGAAGAACAGCTTCACTCTTATCTGCTGGTGTGTTTTCTGCTTCCTCAGCAATGGCCGGCTCTGGCACAGAAACAGTTGTTTCTTTTTCCGGTTCTGTGCTTAGATAAGGGTTTGGGATTTCTGTTGGGCTTTCAGGACTGGAAGCTGATGGAGACTGCTTGGAAGGATGTGATGGAGCTGAGATAGTTTCCATTGCAGCCAGAGTGGTTCTCTGATACAACAGCTTCTGAATATTTGGACCATTAGGTCCTTCTGGCTCAGTAATGGAGCTGCGTTTCTTCAGTGGTCTGGGTGCGTTGGACAGCTTTTTCCGTAGTGCTTCCAGATCAGCATCACTCTGGTTGCGGTATGGATTGGATAAGAAAGGCAGCAATTTAGTTGGGCTAAGGGGACGGGGTATTCGCTCTGTTTCATGATTCTCATGGGCAGAGGCTGTTGCTTCCATCTCAGGCTCTGGACTGCCAGGCTTGCCTTGGAGGTTTGAGTAGACGTTCTCTGTCTGTGGCAGCTGATTCTGTACACCGGCTCCTGCCATCACAGGCTTGCCATACACTGCAGAGCAGTTCAGAGAGGGGTTGGGGAAAACAGAAGTGTGAATATTTGATTGATAAAACTTAGAACATGCAATCCAATTCACCTACATAGGGCAAAGAACAACATGTCTGACTCAACAGAATTAATCTGGTAATGAGTTTTTACTGTTTGTTACCTTGCAAACACAGGACCGATAATTCCACGCTCTTTGAGAATGTTGACATACAGCACGTAAGGTGCACCTAACGATCTTAGAGCTACACTAACATTCTCAGCTCCCCTGAGGAACAACTTCATACCCACAGCCCAAGTGGAAAGTACAGCTATCTGAGGTTTATGATTACAAAAGCGGGGTAGAAAGCCACATGCTTACCACTTGGGAAGTGCGGTCCCCGGGTCTGGGCCCTTGTCAAAGCACTTTGTACTGCCTGCTGGAAGTTCTTCCCAGGGGTCTGCTGTTGTGTGTACATGCTATAAATTGAACTTGCAGCCACAGTTTGAGGCTTTCGAAATGGTGGAAGCGCAGTCTCTTTGGACGGCTGAGGGGTAAAAGGTCTCACAGCTGCTGCTGGGGGACTCTCCTGTTTGGAGGAGGAAAGAATTTGGTCCTGGCTAGAAGGAGGACCTGCAGGAGGTACAGAAATTCTTTGCTGGATCTGCTGAGAAGGATGGGAAGGCTGCTGTGCCACCGGTTTTTGTTTGTTCCCCATAGCTACAATAGCCAAAGGCAGCTTCTGCAGGTTTCCATCCAGCTTAGTATCAGAAGGTTGCAGATGACTGGCTTGTCCAAAATAAGGCAAATTTATCTGTTTTGGTTTAGTGGGGACAGGTGGTGGTACCTTTGTGACATTTTTATTAGCTGCCTAAAAGACAAAAAAGTTAATTAAGATTAAAGAGTAAAACATGTTTTTGGAATTCCGCTGTGAAGGACCGAAGATCCTCAGATGCTCTACCAGTTCTACTGTTGCAGCTATACTACTTACAACATATCTTGAAACACTTTATGATCATAGTTTATAATTTGAACCCATTCTCTTTAGTTCTTTCTGTAGCAGCTATGTTTAAAACATCAAGCAATGGCAGGGCACAGTAATTTCTCCAGAGATCATGGAGGCACTTGGCATCTCTGGGGAAGAAACTTGGTTTCCAGCAAAGTGCTTGCCATTCCCAGTTCTTCTATTTTACTTCACTCTGATTAAATCATGTTCTTGTGCCAAGATTTAGGTGGGAAGTTTTACTGCAATCACACATCTAAAGGATGCTGTTGCATTAAGAACCATGCAACAATTATTTTTTACAAAGCCATTAAAATACCTCTGCATAGTCTTTGGGGGAAAATAGAACAGATACACATGCACACTAGTACAAGTAGCAGTCATTTTTATATGTTCACTTAAAACACATTTTCACCACAGTGCCTATAGGGAATTTTGAATTAATTGATTTTGAATTACCAACTGCTACTAGAAGTGTAGAAGACTTTTTTCTTTAGGTGCAGACTTCTCTTAAAAAACAGACCTACTTTTCAAAGCGTTATCTGACAGCAGTATTTGAAAAGCTATGTGTTAACCCCTGTTAGATGTAATGCAGTACTCTTGAGATTCCTACATACCTGTGCTTCTCGCAGGAGATCTTCACTGCTCTGATTCTTTCTTAGTGTGCCCAAGCCAGCAGACTGGTCCACAGAATCAAACATCGAGAATGGACGTACTTTCTTCTCTTTATCTCGCAAGAAATTTTCTCCTTCAGCTAGTTAGAGAGAAAGGAAGACTTATAAAAGAAACAGCTGCTGAAATCACAGTGCTGGTTCTGTGCAATTTTCAAGACTCTATGCAAGTGATGCTTTCTGTACCACCCCATCCTAATGCTAATAGCTCAAGGGCCTTCCAAGTACTGTATCTTGCAAACTGAACATAAGTGTATATGGTATCTACTTCATGACGTATAATTAGTTTTGTTCATTTCTGGGGTTTTGGGTGTGGGGTTATTTTGTCTTTTAAAAAAAATCCCTGCAACATCACACTAAATGTTATACAGTAATATTCTTTGAGTTTTTTTGTGCGCACTTGTGAATTCTACTTATCTACTGAATCATTTAGAATACAGATATCACTAGCTGGATTATCCACATAAGAACATACCTTGTCCTTCACTAGTCACAACTCCTTTTCCTGAAGTCAAGACTGATCCTTGACTAGTATGACTGTCAGCATTTGAACTACTCCAGTCAGTAGCAGATGGAGAAGGTTTTGTGCTGGGGACCACAGAACCTACAAGAGAACAAGTGGAACAGATTAAGCTAAGTGTTTTTATTGACATGTATTACAGGCAGATTTTTTGCTAAAGTCAGGCCCTAAGACAGCGTACAAGTATCACATACAAGTTAACTGCAATGAATCTTATCAGTTGACATCTTTGCTCATTTGTTTTTTCAAAAAAGAATGCAAAAACAGCTCAGAAAAAACATTAAAAAAAAAATAAAAATCAGAGCAGCAGCAAAACTATTTGCCCTAGCATGTGTCTGCATTTACAGTGATCAGACAAGAAGCTCCTCTAGACTGCTTTCTTTCCAGTCAGTGAGAAACTTTCTTTGTATATTTAAAGTAACTTAAGTGCCATGTGGTAGGAAGGGATGAAAAAGAGAAACTACAAAGAAAAAATGTTTTAAAGCAGAGTAGATCCTGCAGGTGATAGCCAAAAAATTCATCTGCATGTTCAGCGTGCATACAGGCACTGCATTAAACCTCATCTTCACGTTCACTGGAACAGACATCCCATCTGCTTCAAAAATAACTCAAATGCTTGCACCTTGCTATTATATTTAAAAACTTCACCTAATTCTCTCTACTACTTAGTAAATTATATGGTACAATAATTGATATAAAAGTCATACAGTAACGTTAAGCAGCAAGAGAAAAAGTTCTATTCTGACAAAGAATCAGATACTGTTTTTCTAGAAAAGTGATCATTTTTCCCAAATGTTAAAAAAAAAGAAGTTTTAGTTCAAAGGGCACACCACCACACACTTCCAGAGCAAAAATTCTGACTTTGCATGGTCAAGAGCTAAAATTCCACTCCAGCAGTTTTAGGATCTGCAAACCAAATAAAAAGAAACAGCTCCCCATTCTCCAGTACAGCAATGACACTTGCACTGATTGTGTGACATGGTTACTTTAGTACAATCTGCCAGAACTAGAAATGAAGGAAGGGAGACAAAAATTAAACAGAACAAGCTTAGTTGTTTTTTTTTGGGGGGGGAGGAGTGGGGATCCACAGTTTCTCCAGACTTCTGACTCTCGTGGAGCAGAACTGTATCTCCACTAACTCTCAGAGCAGGAGAGGCCATTACTTGTGTGAGGTATTAGACTTACATTTCCAAGTCAGTATCTTTATTACTATTTCTGTGCTACAGTCAGCTCCTTTGTATCTATTGTAATGTTAATCCTTTAAATACATAATTTCCAAAATTCATGATCTGGAAACCTGGCTTTGATAGTTTTTAAGTCCAGGCACCAGGCTGTTATCACATGTCTTAAAACTGCCTCTAGAAACTCAAACACTGCTGTATAGACTATTTAAAAATAAATATCTAAATCATTAGTTCACAGAAAAATCCTCCTACTTTCTAAGCTGTGTAACAACTCAAATTGCTCAATAAGAGTATTACTTAATTTATAACATATTGAATTGTGTAACGTCAGCACTTCTAAAATATGTTTACTCGCATAAGAAGTTAAAAGCGGTAAGACTGACATCTGTAATGCTGCTTCGGTTAAAAAAAGAAAAAAAAAAGAGCTGATAAACAAAAAAACTTTTGGAGAAGAAATATTCGTTGTAAACCATTACCTGCAGGAGCTTTAGCTTGTGTACTGCTCCCAGCTCTCATGTTGGGCAGAGTTTGCGTTTTCAGTGGACCATCAGGTACCTGCAAGGCTTGTGTCCCATCTGAAAATGCTGGTTTCACCAAAAGTTCAGGTCTGGAAGCAATACGAGGCATAGTAGAGGACTGGATATAAGGACCTACTGCTGCCACTCGACTTGGAGCAGAAGCCACTGGCTGTGATGAATTCCCATCTGATGAAACCTTTTGAAATTAAAAAGGTTAAAAATATCACAGTATCCATCAGAGTTTGAAATAGAAGTTAAAAATCCCATAAAACAAGTAGAAAATTATACTCCAATATTAAAAATACCTTTTTAAAATAGCTTTAACAGATAAACCTAAGGTAGTAACAGAAAAAAACTTCTAAACCAAAAATTCCCCACAGCATGAAGAGTTCTTTTCCATAAAAACTAAGTAGGTTAATATCAACATATCATTTTAAGTACTTTAATCAACAAGTCTTCTACCACATGGCTAAAAAAAAGTCTAGAATCTGAACAGCTGTCCCCACAAGCAAGTTTCCATTTCAGACTATGTAGGCCACAAACAAAATTAATTTTTTTGTTATTAAATATCTCACACTTACTGGCACATTCTCTTTCTGTTGCAGAGCTGCCTTTTTCTTCCACAGGCGCTCTCGCAGCTCATTAACACGCTTATCCATGACTGCCACCTCCGAGTTGCGCTTGTTCAAACACTCCCTCTGTTGCTGCAGCTTGGCATTCTGCTCCTGGTTCAATTTGTTCCTCAACTGAATAAATTCACAAAGCAGGGGGTGGAGAGGAGAGGAAAAACAACAAAAATCAAAACAAGTTAATTTTCAGGATGGGGCATAGGAAACAATTGCAAAAAGAAAGAAAGAGAAAAGCCCTCTAAAAAGTCAAGCCATGCAGGAAAATTCAGATTATTTTCTCTGGAGACAATGTTGGTTAGCCTCTAACTGTCATAGAAAAGAAAATCAAATACCCCAAAGACTCCTTCCCGTGTTTACCTCAAACCCAGTACAACTAATCCTCTATCCTCAGCATGCCAGCAACACAATTTCTTTTCGACAAGGTAAAACACTGGCTCAAGTAACTTAACCTGTAAGAGTTGTGGGTCACAAGCTGTCTTTCCTTTACCTGCAGCTCCTTATACAGGCGGTCAAGTTCAGCTACAGCAGACTGATTGTCATGGTAACCATCAATTCGGCCATTCTTCAGCATCTCCAGTTGCCTGGTTAATTCTTCTACCTTTGACACTGCCAGCACTAACTCTCGCTGCTTTTGCTGGAACAGGCTGTTCATCTGTTCAATCTCCTCCACTGGAAAGGATGAGAGAGCACAATAGCTGCCCTGAGAAACAGCCAAGCGTGGGCTGCTTCCAAGGCTGTGGTTAAGGGGACAGAGAGCACCCTGCCGGCCTCCAGAGCAGCACTGCACAGAGTCTGCCACAAACTCATGGTCCCTGGCAAACCAGCTCTTCCTCTAAGCATTCATAAGGGCCAAGATTATGTAAATTTGGTCTACTTAGAGCACTGACAGGGAGGGGAAAGAGAACTTTTTTTTAACTTTCTGAATTATGGTAACAAAACCAGGTTGAATTTCAGCTGTAGAAGCCTAAATCCACTCAATGATGAATTCTGCATAAAGACACTCAACCACAGTGCCTATTTATGGTACTTAAAATGCTGAATTTAGGTTGTAGGAACTCAATGGCAAAGCAAAACAGAATCTCAGAGTGCTTTTTAGGGTCTATTATAAATGACTATCATCAGCTGCACTCAGTGCCAAAACTGTTATAACGTTTGAGGAGTCAGAGTTCAAGCAAGTACCAAGATTACACCTGCTGGGCAGGGTACAGAGAAACGATACACCTGCTCCAAAATCTTGTAGTACTCTAACATCCTTCTAATGCTTTAAACCAATGTTTGTTTTGTACAACAGAACCCAAACAGAAAATACATCTCTTCACAGAAAAACATTTTTGCTTTATCTGTAAAGTACCATGCTTTCCAAACACATTGTTTTATTATGTTTGACCTGAATAAACCAACATATTTTCATTGCAGTCCAGCTGGAAACAAGTTCTTTACAATACGTACAAGGGAAGATGAAAAGATAGGAAGATATGTGTTGATATGAAGTCTGAAATAAATATTTAATGCTGCATCAACATGCTGAACTGCAAGCACACAACTAGCAATGTAGGAAGCCAGATACTAGAATTTAATTCTATTTTGTTATGTTGACTTTTAACACAGGTATCAGGCCAAGAAAACACCACTTTGGATGTATAGGTTATTAACATCAAGGACAAATAAAAGTTACTTGAATACCTTTGTGTACCACAGTAAGGAAAAAAAAAAAAAAGCTGAACTGCAATAGAAGAGCTAGGCTTGAAACACAAAGTGCTCTCATGAGATATGTCAAAGTACAGTAACAAAATATATTTTATTCTAGGACTGAAAAATATATTTTCTTCTAGGACATTAAAGAGTTTTCTTGGTAAACACAACACATGAAATGGTTAGGCTTAACATTTCCTGGAGCCCTTGTACATTACTCCTCTGAATCAGTGAAATCAACAGAAAATTCTGAGTTCCAAGAACCGTACTTCATGAAAAAAAATCACAGGCTACTTTCCCCCAGCAGCAACTCACCTAATTTGCCATTGCTGAGTCTTTTTTGCTCCACATGCCCTTTCAGCGCTCTCACTTTCTTAAGTTTGGCTTCCTGATTCTCAGCAATTTCCTTCAATCGCTTCAGTTTTTCCTGTTCAGCAGCTTGCTGCTGCTGCCGCTGATCTTGTTGTTTCAGGAATTTCAGACGCTGTTCCTGCAGTCAAGAAAAGAAATGAGTTTTTGTAAGTGAACTTACGGTGGGGTACAGATAGAAACAGTCTCTAAACTCATAATCGCTGCAACAGCCACATATCCTGACTTCCTAGAAGGCCAAGCAAAGTCAGAGAACAAATCAAACACATACTGCTTCTGTCCCAATACAATTCTCCAGGCACAACCTTCTGTAGTACAAAATCTTAGGAGGTGGTACCCCTGTCTAACAGCCGTTGGTAAATTTTGATTCCATGAAATTGCTTAAAATCTTTGAAGACTAAGAAAAATTTTAGCACTTAATTTAATGACTACTTGGCTCTTGAATTGCAAAAGCTAACGATAATTGCAAAAGCTAATGATAATTTCCTCTCTATCTGCTCCATGCTGCTTGTGCTTTATTGATCTCTAATATTTACCACATTTTCAACAAGTCTAGAATATTAGGTTCTATAAATGATAGGTAAATTTCACCCCTCTGTTTTTACAAGTTCTGATAGAACCATCTTGAGGTGGAGAATCACTGCACACTAAAAAACTGAAAATGTACCATTTCCTAGTAAGGATCAGCATTTTCAAGACACAGGAAACATTCCGTGGACTGGCCCCCATTTATACAACAGACATTGTCTCAGTAGAGACAAAACCTTTGCCCTCCAAAAACAAGAATAAGATGACACACTATCAGTTTCTGTATACTGATGTTTGCAAGTTCAGAAACTAAAAAGCTGCACTATTTCCTTTAAATTCACAACCATTATACACAGCTTCCAGTTCTGGAGACAAGTTGTTCCAAGCACCTACTACCAGCCAACACTACTACCGCTTGCTAACATTAGAACTCAACACTTCCTCAACAAAAAATAAAATCAAATCACCAGTTGTGTTTAGAAAAAAGGGGCTCTTGAGCACTTTGAATGAAAAATATAGCAGCAAGAGAATGAAACTGCCTTCCAGAGAATGCCAGGCAGCACCTGCAGTGCATGCACTAGTTTAGATTTTATCCCACACAGGAAAGCATCAGGAAAATAGGTATTACAGGTATACCTAAAAAGAAAGTGCATTTTCCCCCTCGGAATCTATTTTTAATGTTGCATCTGTTCTCAAAAGGCAGGAAAGAGGCAACACAAAGCCATCTTAGGAACAAATTTGCTCTCCTAGTTGCCTTTTCAAAGGGGTGATGTTAAAGGAAAAGTTCTCCCATGGGACACGAACAAAACTGCTCTTCTGCAAACCACAGGCAGCAGACACCCAGCTGGATGGATGGCTATTCATTCTCAAACTCATAATTTAATATTTTTAAAAGTCGTGTACAATTCCCTTTATAGTAAGTATACAGTGTTCCTATTTCTGGTTTCATATATATAGTGACTACAGCATTCTTGCCATTTATAACACTTATATTTTGCTACCATCACTGGTAAAACAGCCAAAAGTTACAAATGTCTAGGCTTCTCTTTTATATTAAACACACATCTGACAGTTGGAACCAAGAAGAGTGCATCATTCTACCCTGGCCAATTAATCTGGGCCGGATAGGTATTAGCTGTGCTGCTAAAATTCAAGCAAAAACTCTAACTCCTTGTTTGGTTGAACAATTTCTTACATTTGTATTTGCATCTCCTTTATGGTTGTGACCATAAAACAGAAATAAGTTGTACTGGTTATTTTGACAGCCCATGGTACCATTTTGCAAGTGCTTCAGAACAAACACAAAGCCACATTTTTAATCAGTTCCCTGATGGTTTGCTTAGTGAAAACCAAGGGAATCAAACAAGACCATGGAATCACATAACAGTATGGTTTGAAAGGGAAATCATCTAGTCCAACCCCCCTAACAAAGCAGGATCTCCTAGAGGAAAAAAAAGACCACAAAAACAAGACACCACACAGTAACATTCCAGGAGGGGTTTTAATGTTTCCAGACGAGGAGACTCTACAAGCACTCTGGGCAGACCATTCCAGTGCTCTGTCACCCTCACCATGAAAAAGTGTTAGGGCTAAGAAAGGAGAGAAGGGCAGAATCCTGTCACAACAGGAGACTGAGTCAGGCCTCTGTGGCAGAGAAAGAACAGCAATCAAGGAACCCCAGAGCAGTCATGTACAGCACATCCCAAAAGGTATCCATCCAGAGAGCCAAGTGTTCTTTGGGATAGGCTCACATTTAACAGTTCTCTGCAAAAAGCAGCATTTCCACAGTATTTTCAAGAGCAGTGCGTACCAACAACACTTAAAGCAAATATGAAATCCATGCAGTCAGTTGTTTTTTTCCCTTAAACAATTCAGCAAAACCCTGTGTGTTTTCATCAGCTTTTCTGTTATTGTTCAGCTAGCATTTTGTAAATCACAATCCTAGTTACTTTTATTACATACACGCCATCTTTTCCAGACAGCTGCCACAGGAAACCAGGCATGCTGAACTCTTGTCAGGAGAAAGCAAGATATTACAGGACAGTATTCTGTCATTAGAGGACAGCATTATACCCAGAGACAAAAGCCTTCCTTCAGTAATCAGTGAATGGCTGGTCACCACACAGAACACAAATAAGTCTGGCAGAGCCAACAGGATGAATGACAATATATTAATGTTATATGCTGTATCCTTTTAGAAAGCTATCACTGGCATCATTCAAAAGTTTTGCCTCTGGATGTTTGCATAGGTTGACGTTCAAGTGAGTGAGCCAAAAGAAACTGAGCCCTCTCTTTGCAAGAGGTGAAAAAACCCCAAATCCTCCCTCCTCCTTACACAAACTCCTGCAGCCAGGAACACAAAAGTAGTAAACAATATCATTCCAACCTCACCTTGTTAGCCAGCATTTGCTGTTGAGCCTCAATTTGTTGCTGCTGGCGTGATGCCATTTCCTGAAGTTCAGCCAGTGTCATATCCATCCTTGGAGCACTGACCTATGAAAGAAAATACAAAGCATCTAAGTCTAGAATTTTTAATTTGGCTAGCATGCAACTCACTAAAGCTACTGCAGGAAAAGTATGGTAATATAGTAACAACTGAGTAACCATTCAAGTAATTTGGAAAAAATGTTGTAATTCTATGGTACAAGAATAAATGAACAGCCCAATCCAACACACATAAGCTGACATCTCTTGAAACATTAACATCTCTCACAAAATCAGCAGCATTTTCAAGAGGCATTTCAGAACTCTTTATAACTGAGCTCAGCATGAATCAGCTTTGACTGGCCAAGCCCAGATTGCTCAACACATGGTAAGTTGTCTTATTGTAACTCAGAGCTTCAATGTAAGTTGAAGAAAATAAAACGTTTAGCATATGACAACCTTACCATACTCAAAAAGTAGCACTAGTATTAGAGTAGTTATCTGCGGTTTTTTGTTTGGCGTGGTTTTTGTTTCAGAGACCTTGAGGATCATTGGATCAATTCAAGCCAAGACTGCAAGCTCTCCACTGAATCATTCATAGAGTCATAAGGGATTGGAAGGGATCATCTAGTCCAATCCACTGCCACAGCAGGATCACCTAGACCAAATCGCACAGGAACATATCCAGGTGGGTCTTGAATGTCTCCAGAGAAATTCCCTGAGAAGAAGAATTCCTCCTGGGCAGCCTGTTCCAATGCTCTGTTACCCTCATGGTGAAGGAGTTCCTTCTGAAATTCATGCCCCTAAGTGCCAGGTCGACATTTCCTGAATCTAGATAGAAACATCTAGACTCAGTTTCCTGAATCTAGAGTCAATCTTGTATCTATAATTATATCTTCTGCACCAAGAAAAAAAACCGATAGTGGATTCAATGCTGTAACACTAACTGGGTCTTAAGTTGAACTAAGGGACTTCTGACACAAAACTGAAAGTGAAAATAATCTGTGAAGGATAACAAGATAAAATTTGCAATTAAAGTAGAAAGGGGAAAGTCTGCCGGATATCAGAGCAGCCAATGGATACCACAGACTTTAAAGAGCTGGAATCAAGAGTGATAACTGCTTCAGAGTTGTTATTATGTATCTTGTCAAAATAGTCTTGTGCCTTTCAGGGTAGGATTTGTACCAGTATCTCAAAGGGGAGCTTCCATTTTTACTATAATGGCCATTGCATTCAGCACTTACTCCATTCTCTATTCTTCGATCACCAGGCACTTTCACACCATTTCTTTTTAAGGCTGGATCTTGCAACCTTTGCCCAGTCCCTAAATAAAAATACAGGAAAGTCAAAGATCTCCCTTTAGAAACAGCATTCAATGCAAAAAGAAAAACAGCACAATCACTAGAATCCTGTTCTTGCCACTAAGATAAACAGCTCCTAAATACTCATTCCTGTAACTCTTCACTCCAATAGCCATTCATTTGCTCTTTCTCAAACATGTTGCTTAGGAAAGCTTTGGCAAATAAAATGCCAATAATTCTTACACTATGAGCACCCTGGACTTGGGAAAAAAACTCCCACATTCTGACAAGTAAACAGTACTGTAAGATTCTTAGGAGGTAGAGATGACATAGCTTTAACTTTTCCTGTACCCATTCTATCATCATTACATATTTTGCCTATCATGACACCTTCAGTTATTTTAATACATGCTGGGTACAATGTCACTCTAACACAAACATGGTATTTCCACCAAGAATTACAACAGAAAACAGGGGGCAAAAAAGACTGATTTAAAGGTAAAAATCTTAAGGATATCACTAAAGAGATGAATACATAATGCACAGAACAACCTTGAAAACCAAAGAAACATATTCTTTATGGATTTTGTCTTTAGATTTAAAATGCACAGATATGTGTCACAAAACTTGGCAAAGCAGTTCATTTAATGCTATTCCTGAAACTAAAAAAAACAAATGCATAAACTGTGGTAGAAAATCAAGTATGCTAAATTTATTACCCTGGTAAAGTATTATCCACATGAAACATCCTAAGCCCAAATCACTAATTAAACACAACAGTTTGATTACTCAGATTGAAAAGATATATTATCACAGATCTCTAGCTTGTTGGCTGCACTTTTACGATAGAATGCTTTGGGTTGGAAGAGACCTTTTAATGACTAGGTGATCACCAGCTCAGGAAAACCTGCAGAAGTTTCAATTTGGATTTAATTTCCCTAGGTCTACCAAGGGAAGGTGAAGTATTTAATAAAGTGAATGAGTATTCTATTACTACCATTTTCTATTCATAAGAAAATAATAAGACAAAAGAGGACTGCAACATCATACCAACTAGTAACATCAATAAACAATACATGCAAGTCATGTCCTTGAGGAATGAAATGAAACTTAAACAAATGAAACAGAGATCAATAGCTACCTGCTTCCCGGCAGGGAGGGCGCTCATGCCGAAGAAAGAAACGAACTTCACTTTTCTGCATCCCAAAGCGCTGCAAAATATCCAGCATCCGTTCACTATCAGCTACAGGGCGTTCTGGAAATGTAAAAAGCAAGTCAACTATTATAGCCCTACGTAGCCTGGGCACATACCAAATGAACCAAAACATTCTGTCCATCACCTTTCACTTGGAACACCTGTTGTTACTCAGGTGCACCTAACTGCTGGCCCTCATCCAAGGCATTTCAGCTTTTCACTTAGGAAGGCAGCACTGCTTACTTCTGAAATTAAACCAATATCTCTGAAAAGCAGATACAGCTCTTTAAAAAGCCTGCCCCTGAAGGAAGAAACTGAGTTACTGCTGTAGCCCAAGGTAAAGCAAACAATTAAATCAAATCTTTCTATTCTAATGCCTTAAGTTTTGTGTTTGCAAATCTTATACACACACCACTGCATGAAATGTGCCACTAGACCTTTTGCTCCACTTCTGTAGTATCTCAGACAAATTTATTTCTCAGCCAATTCCCATGCCCTTCCTCAAGGGCTCCTCTGCCCCCATTCCTATAGGAACTCAATTCCTATTTCAATGAGGATTAACACAGATGCAAAGACAAACTCTCAGAGAAGATGAATTCTTCTCTTCCTAAGGTTTGTAATCAAATGCCAGACTGCAGCCCTTGCATTCAACATCATGTAGAAGCATCCAAACCCCTGAAGAGCCTTCTAGGCAGTACCCATTGGGCCTGATCCTCAGCTATCCCATCTCCTGTCTATCCTGTCAGTGACAGATCCAGTTCACTCTCCTGGAGAGCAAATTTGATAAAGCTCATGCATTTCGAAAGCCACACTTCTGATAAACCTGGAAAAGCCAAGCTGTTTTGGATTTATGGCTCAAAGGAAAGAGAAGACTGAAAAGTAACTCCAATAGAAATCTGTTATTTCTTTCACACAAGATGCTCTAAATGTTACATGCACAAGTTCCATTTCCTTTCCTGTTCTTGCTCAGGATTCAGTCATATCTAATTTTTAAGCCTAACCTGTTGCCTTTTGATATCACAACAAATCCAGCGGGAGTCTGCATCTGCCACCTTAAATTAACCATTACTTCTCTGTATTACTGTTTTTCTAAATTTTTCACTTCATAGCTGAGCAATCACAGAGGATATAATCAGAATTATTGGCATCAATCTTACAAGAAAAGCAACTGCTTTTATTGTTCTAGAGGTTTTACCACATATTTATACACCTAAGTTAAAATGACAGTAAGTTTGTGTTCAGTGTATTACTACAGTCAACTTGCCACGCTCAGTGTATTATTGTAGCCAACTTGCCATAACCAGGATACTGTCATGGGATCTGATGACAACATCCGAGACTCAAAATCAGGTTAGATCTGTTTGTGCTCAGTGCCAAATAGAATACATTGTTCCTGGCCTGAGAAATAAGACAGGCAGACAAATACTAAAATTAAACACCCCCACATCTGCACCACTTTCATTCTTGCTAGCATTACTTTTGTTAAGATGTTTTCTTTCATTATTTAAGCAATGAGAGGAGAGGGGAAAAAAAAAAAGAGAGAAGTCAGAACAGTTAATTTATATTCAGTGGAGAGTCTTTCAAAGTCACTATCTTAATGATTTCAGGAGGAAAAGTTGTTGCTATTAAGTATAAATGTTTTTAGTTTCATAAAAGGGAGAGATACCAAGATGTTTTCAGCACATGAAAAGCTCTTTCCAACATAAAAGTGTTTCTTTAAATGAAAATGCTGCAGCTGTGCTCCAGCAATCTAGGAAGGAAAATTTCTGGAGTCAGTGTCAAAAGGGATTAGCTTTATAGAATAAGCAAGTAGGTCACTGTTACAGAAAAAGCAGTCTCTTGGCAGTTACTTGTCTAGACAGCTAAAAAAGCTCTTCATCTGCTAAACCTTAATTTGAGGGGAAAAAAGGCAAAAAACAAAAGCAACACTACTGCTGTCAGATTTCCATCTTAAAGAATACAGAGCAAGCTTATGAGGCAAATTTCCAGCATCTCAGCAATACTTCAAGTGAAATTCTATAATCAAGGGAGATGGCCTTTACTTTACACAAGGATTCTGTCAATAGCACTCGGTGACTACAAAGGAAGGTCACAGAGATTTTCAAATACCAAACAAAGCTACATCTGGAAAGCTCAAGAGGAAAAGACAGACAGATTTGGGTTTTTTATTATTCCCTGTCTTTAAGGGAAAAAAAGTGATCTTCAGACATGCACACACCTGTTGACAGCTTTTCAAGGTGGCCAAGGTAGTCACCTAACAGAATTCTGACATTAATTGGAAGACCAAGAAATTTCCCCCGATACTCATAGAATTCTAGGCAAAACTGTGAGGGTAGAGAGAGCAATAAACTTGTTCACTTCAGGGAGCACAGTGCCTCAAGCCCACTTAGAGCAATCTTCCAAAGTACACTTGAAAAAGCCTGACAATAGAAGCAAGAATTCCTGAGCAAGCATCAGAAAAAGAGAGCTAAGTGATCCACAAAGGACCTGAGTAACTGAAGTCTGAGAAGTTCTTTTCCAATACAATCTTGTTTTTACTCCAGAAAGTTGCCTGCCATGCAACATGTTTCTTTTAAAATAAAGTTTACTTTGTTCTGTGTAAAATACAAATAAAAATCATGGTGTACCTGGCAAAACAAGATAGCGAGTGTTGCTGAAATTTAAAATAAATTAGGTAAAATCAGAAAGTGTTCATTTACTGCTCCTCCTCACCACCACAAAGAACCCCAAGATACATGAAATCATATATTGCAGACAATTACACGGTTGCTTATGAAAGAATATGTTTTACCCTAAACAGCATGCAGGTATTTCAACCAGTCTTTGAGATGGTTACAGCATTTTTGTTACCAAGTACAATTTGAAACTGTACAGGTTTACACACACACACACACACACACACACAGAGAGCAGTGTTTGTATATAGAAATAATTAGTAAATATGACAGGATCAGTGAAGGGAATAATTTGGTTTCTAAAACCATTATCAGTGTTTTCACTGTATAAAATGAATTATACTTTTTTTTGTTTTATCTAAATGTTACTTGCCCAGCTATTTCATATCTGTTCTTGAGGTAGCTCATGCCATCTTCGCAAAAAATAATCTCAGAAAAAAAAAAAAATCTCTGCTTTGTTGTATGTTCCTGCTTCCAAAGGATTTTCTTATGTCTCTGTGAGTACCAAAGAGGCTGACAACTGAATTTTACAAATAAGCCTCTATTTATTACACTGTTCCTCTCACCCAGAAGTACATTTTTCAGCTTAAGGAGAACATCCAAATGTCGAGTGCTGGCAGATTTCACTTGCCTCTCAGTGAAAGTGTTCTCCCACACTTCAGGACAATCCTGATACTCTGTTTAGTGTGCTTCACATAAACAACCTACAAGCCAATCTAGGTTCAGGGAGCTGCCCACCCTGGCAGGGCTCCAACATTGGCAACATGTAACTCCTACTGCCTCTGGTAACGCTCCCTTCATTCTAAACTGAATTAACATCATCAGGAACAACAAAGGCATCAGAAAAAGGAACTTTTCCTTTGTCACTACAAGTGACAATGGCTATCGTGTTGAAGAAATTATTCTGGCTAGGACACAGAACTGCTGATACTACAATAAAAAACCCTGCATGGGCCACTGAGATCCCAGTGTGGGGAGTAGAAAGAAAACTCCCAATACCCTTCAGAGAGTCATTTCAGGTAGAGAAGGGATGTGTGTGCTGTAATGTTTTAGGGAAAGGGTCTAAACTGGTTTGGGTTGGTGCCTGTAATTCTAGCACAACCAGCTCTCACCAAGAGTTCAACAGGCAAGGAAATAACTTTGCTAAAAAGACAACAGTTTATTGAACCCAACACCAATAAGAAAAGGAAAAAAAAACCAAATAAGTAAAACAATCAAAAAGGTAAAGCAGAAACTGTATCATAATTCCTTTTCACACACTTAGAGAGGTCAGAGACAGCTAACACATCAGGTTTTGGCCTTAATGAGAGCTCTGGGATAAGAGGGTGTACATCAACACTCACAGCCACAAAGCCACCACACACGCACACACACACTTGCACCCCACTTCCCAGAAGAGAAAGGTGGGGTAGCAGGAATACAGCACAAAATACACATTTGATGCTTGTGGAGAAGTTCCTTTTCAAATCTTCATGCAGACATCAGCACTCTGTGAGGTCTCCAGTATACTTCAGCTCCTGTTGGCTCAAGGGCTCTTCTTTGAGGCTACAGCAGCATGAAATGTAAAGGATACAACAGAATTCCAGACTCTGTTTGACAAAGGCTTAGGAGATAACTACTTGTGATGTCTTTTTCTCTCCCTTAGGAGAGGCTTCTCTCAGTCTCTCATTAGCAGAGTATACAGGATCTTTGCCAGTCCAGTGGAGACAAAGTCAACATGGTACTGGTCATGTGATGCTACGCCTATAATGTCAAATAGGCTTTTTGAGGTCTTATCCAAGGGCTTTTCTACAGACGTTATGCAGAGCCTCCCTTTCTCTTCTCCTGTGGTCAGGCATCAAGAGAGGTAGAGGGTTAAGAGCTCACCTCTGTCTAGCATCTTCAAAGGTGATCAAGCTGTAGAAGCGGCTGTGGAGGTGTTGTCCTCTTTGGCCCAATGCCAAGAATTGTAACAAGCTGGTACTGGCTTTCTGAGTTCAAGCTCCCATGCAAACGAGGGGAGGGTTACAGTTTTCACCTCTTCAGCCTGCTGCCCAGAGCTAGGGCAAGCTGGTGATGGCCACAGTCCAAAAGGTTCACAATCTCTCGCGTGAGTGCTCAAACGCAAAGAGGACCATAGCTACCTCTGCCAGGCTTAAGCTCTTTTGCATTCCACTCTTCGGTGGCAGGGAGTTGAGAGCCATTGCTCACACAAATCCCCACAGCCGGTGTGGGGGGGGGAGCTCTCTGTTTCTCAAGGTGTATCAGAGGAGAAGCAGGAGAAAAGCAGGAAAAAGACAACGAAGAAGATGACGAAGAAAGACAAAAAACCTTCCCTTTCATAGACCAATCACCTGACACTAACTCAGGAGGTCTCCTAGGAAAGCTACCCTCAGCTTCAAAATAAAATGCTTTTTCAGCATAAAAGCCCCACAACTAATACTTGAAAATTTGGTAATTTACAAACCGTGACACTGTGCACAAGAACACCTGCATGCCTGAGTCCCCTGTTGCTTTTAGCTCATTTTGGCATGTGTGAGCCTTTCTGTAGATGCATTACCAGACAGCAGGTCTAACAGAAGATTAACAAAATAGTAAGGCAGAAAGAAACTCTCTGGGACAGTACCATGGCTGTCAAGTCTCCATTTACTACCTTCTTACATACAGTGAATACCCAGTAACTCTTGAAGTACAAGCCTAACCTACCTGAGCCACACCACACTTCAGCCAGGTGGCACTCAGTCTCACCAGGCTCCTTGCACAGCTCCACCACATCTCTGCAGGTTGTTTCAGGGGTGACTGGCACCTCAGTGAAGTGCTGCTCGTTGTTACTGAGGTACACTGTCAGAAACATCTGGAAGAGACAAAGGCAACAGCACATTCTTCATAACATACAGCCACACACTGCAGTCACAGTAATTTCAACAATATCAGATGTTATTAACTACTGTACATCCAATTTTGAAACAAAACCAAAATTTCTTTAAGGTACAAGCAAGTGAGATACTACAGAAGTTATTGTCTACTCAACTGAGTTACGTTGCTGGAGGATTGTTTGGTTTTACAAGTGGACTTACACCTCCCTCCTCTCTAACATATGTCAGAATTTCTCCCATTTCACTGTAAGTGCACACACTGCACACATTTGACACTGCAGGAGTAACAGTCATCTAGAGCTCAGAAATATGCTTTATAATAAAAACCATGGCAATTATATCTGTTTCAGAAAAAAAAAGAAAAAAGGCCTACAATGTAGGCAGTGAGATGGAAACATGATTTGCATTTCTGTAACACATTTCATGGGAAGTTTTTTAGAAACACAGGTCAACTCACTACATCCTTAGTCTTAGTCTGAATACAAGGTCCCCCAACAAACCCCATTCAAAGGAAGGCAAGGAAGTTTTACTTGGCTTCCTCTTCACAGCTGTAGAAGGATGCTTGATCTTTGGTTATTACTTCGTATGAGCACACAACACAGCACATGTTATTCTTGCTCATGTCTTTCCTGTCACAACTAGAAATGAGCATTTTAAAAATTAGCTGCCTTATTTGATAGAATAGCCTGATGATTACTGGCTCTGAACACACCACTGTACACTGTTAATATTAAACTGCCATCAAAGTTTAGCTGCTAAACATTTATATCAATACTCTTGAGACCTATTCTCAACCTCAGCATCAAACGGCTGCTAGCTGCACGACTTCCATCAACAGGAAAAATCAGTCAAATGTCTCCAGAAAGCAATTACTCCACCAAGCACTTCAAAAAATAGAAACCTTACCAATAGAGTACAAACCTCAGCCTTTTTCATACAGTTGGAAAAGCTGTTTTTACAGAAGACACAAATCCTTACCTGTCCTCATTTCAGAGGGTAATAAGAGTGTACATCCTTACAAATGGTTCAAAGGTTAAAAAAACCCCAAAACATCCACCCACCCCAAAAAAAAAACACAACACATTCTGCCACATTACTAATGTGATTTTGTGGAAATACTCTAGAATGAGCAGCTTGACGTCACTGCAAAGTAAAATTTAGCCTCGTCTTCAGTTTTCAGATTCCCTCTGCAAGGCTTCTCCCAGAATGGAACCATCCATGGGAGGGGGTTGAATCACCATCCCTCAATGTGCTTAAAAGTCATACTGATGTGGAGTTTTGGAACATGGTTTAGCAGAGGGCTTAGTACAGTTGAGTTAATAGTCAGACTTTATCTTGAAGGTCTTTTCCAACCTGAACAATTGCATGAATTCTAAGACCAACACAACCATGACGTTTACAAAGCCCTTTCAGGGCTCTTCCAAGTGTCAAGATTCCCCCCACCCCTATCAGAGGGCGTGTCTTTATTCTTTTAAAAAGTTCAGTGGAAACATTCAACATTCAGAATATCTCTTCATACAGAGTATAAATATTTGTCCTACTTATGGCAGTATAAGCACTTGTGAATAACATTTTGCGTGCCATGGCACTGCACCAGATTCAGCACCAAGAGCATACTGATTCTGTTCTCTGGTTTTGCCTAGCTCCCTGAGACAACTCTTTTTGATCTATTCCTGACGACATTCTAAAAATATTCTGAGTGGGAAAAGGGTGCTGCATGAGAGCTCAAAAGTGCCTGTAATCCTCAGGGAAGTGTTCATATTCCCCAGATATTTCCTATGTTACAAACAAACACTTGAAGCTTTTCGGGAAAGGAATCAGGAGAGAGAATGTAAAAAATGCAAAAACAGGAATAAAATTCTGATTAAGCACTGAGAGGAATGAGGAAATCCCATGGAAGGCAAGCAGGTAAATAGAGCAGGACACCCAGTGCTGGAGGATTTTAGTTTTAACCAAGGCCGCTGCTCACTCCCCAGTCCTGCTCATGGAGGGAAGCATCCCACCTGCTAGCAGAGTCACAGTTGCTCACCTACAGGCAGCAGGAGTTTAATGCTACTCTCTCTTCCTGTGTGGGACAGTGCTATGTATCAGGCAGGTAGGATCAGCTTGCCACACACATCTTACAACACAGTGAGGATGGCTGCAACCATTGTGCTGTTCACAGCACAAGGCATGCTGAAGTATTGACCTAAATTAAGACACAAAGCTTTCCAAGCAGGAACTGTGACTCTCAGTCACAGATCTTTTGCCCTCAAACATGCCATCTTTTAGATCTACTGTTCCTATAGGAGGCTGGCAGTGAGGAATGCCATGCACAACCAAGGCAAGAATACCACTTAATTGCAAAAATTGGGACAGAAAAGTATAAAATAAAAAGGAAGCTCCTGAATACCTACAGGAGCTGTGTAAAGTACATCCATACTTCACATTTAATGCTGTACAACTGCATATTCAGAATACAGGCTGTGTATCTGCATTAACATATTTTTTAAATATGAGCTCACAGATGGGAATTAGAGAAAATTATTAAAAACACAGCATTATACACAAAGCAGACCTAATTTGACCCTAGCAGGGCTGTTCACTTCTCAGTGTGTCCATTTATATCCAGCTGTTAATCCTCAGGATTTACCAATACCGACAATAACACAGGAAGTATCACAAGCTGCCATTTCTATCCACAATGCTCAGGATAATTACTAATACATTAAGCCAAAAGTGCTCAATCCAGTTGTATAGGGAACATTTCTGCGAACTGGTCATGTCCATGTTACTTCTACCCCACATATTCTAAAAATTAAGAAGTGGGGGAATCAACCAAACCCTGCAAACTACCTAAAAACATACATTGAAGTCTGAAGAGTCTAAAGCAACTAAAGGTTATACATTTTAGTTACCCCAACCCACTTCCCCTTAGCTCCAGGGACTACACCGAGATGATTCAGAAGTCCTGGAAGTAGTTGTGTTTCTCCTCTCCTACCCAAGTGTCAACATTCCTCACCTTGCAGAGGATGCAAGGAGCTAGCTCTGTCTGCTCACACCCAGCCCTGTCTGGGCCTAGGCCAAGCACTGACCAGGGAGTATCCATCACAAAGACGTGTCTCCCCAAAGACAAGGCAGGGAAAGGTAAATAAGCTGGTGTGAACTAAAAGCCTGTTGCGGCTCAGTGGTGCTGTTGGCCTGTACCACCTCACATGGGAATCCCTTCATCTTTCCCCAGCAATGTATCAATGCAGAATTTGTTAACCACCCTACCTGCTAGTATGTATTACCGTTTGATCACTGTGCGGCACCAAATAAAAGAAACAGGAAGTCCCACAGCATCATGATGCAATCTACAGAATTCAAACTTCTGAACAAGATAAGCATAATGCAATCTGTCTGTTGCACCTCCCAAAAACTGAAGATGTTCAGACAGATATATAAAGGCATCTTGGAATTAAGACAGAAGGAAAAGAACAAACAAGCAAAAATAGTAAGTTTGAAGCTATGTATAAAGATTTAATTACAAAAAAAGAGACCAAATCTCAGGTAGATCTTGTACTTCTTTAAAAGACAGCATCAAGGCAAACACTAAACTATCTGACAACTGTATACAGCATTGTATCAGGAACTTTCCTCCTCTTAGAGTTTTAAAGATTGAATTTTAGAAAAGTCCAGCATGCAGAATGAGCACTTTAAAATGAGAATCTGATCCCTAAGCAATTTCTAAGCTAAAGATTGCCCCCTCATTCCCTATGTGACTCTCAATACTTACCATATGTAGGTAATGAAAAGCTTTACAATATAAAAGCATTCCAGTACTATGGCATATTTGCAAGAAAACAGGGATGTGCTCTGAAAGTACTGGTGCAATTCCTTTTAAAATCATCACAGATTTCAGCTGACTCTTACAGCATAGAATATAGAAGTTTGCAGTTATGGAGCAATCAAATGAGGCAGCTCGATCGAATGCACCAAGGACAAAGGGGTGACCAAGGACACATAGGCTAAAGCAAGAGACAGTATTCCCAAGGAATGATGATGACGTATGAAACAACTGAAGAGCAGAGTACTGAACACAAAGCAGAACTGTGCATCTCAAAAAAAGCCTGAAACTTCAGAGGCAAATCTAAGGAAATCCAAACTGGAATTAATTGCAATTTCTGACTCCTCTCAGCATGAAAGGTATCATTTTTTTCAAACACATGTTACTTATGCATTACTTATGCCACCAACTACAGCCACTAAACCGGGATTATAACACACCCAGGAAACAAAACATAGCCAGGAAAACAACCAAACAACAGAAGAGGCCATCCACTAAAGGCACTAACACCCCACTTTATAATCCTCAAACTCTTTTACACTTCAGTCACAAACAGCCTTACATCTGCCCACAGATCTAACCCATTTGTCATTCAGATCATCAAAAGAATAGCCGTTTAATGCAATTGCATAGATACTGTATACAACACAGAGGGTCTCAACATCTGCAAATAAGTTTTCAACTGAAAGAAAAAAGTATCTAAGAAGGCTATGATCACACTACATTTTGGTTCTTGTTATAAAATAACTTTAATAACAGCTTCCAAACCCATTTGTAATACAAATATGAGACAACACATGCTTTACAATTCACACTCTTCCAGCAGGAAATCATTTCGTATCAGAGACCTCACATTAATCTTCTCTTTAGATCAGTTCTCAATTATCAATTAAAAGGAGGAAAAACACAGAAATGCAATGTACTTTTCAGCTTTGATTGTGTTTCTGTAAGGGTCAGACTTATTTTACTCATAAAACTGGCATCATGCATCTTAGGTATTAAAACGCTGTTAAATTGGATATTTTCTAATGAATATACAAGTAATATTTCATTATTCCAGAGAATAAACCTCTATTACTGTGCATAATGCAAATTAAAATACAAGGACTTAATTTCTGGAAATACCTCTGTTTAAAGATTGGGCATAGACTGCAATGGTTCAAAGTTAAAAATGTAATCCAGATCATAAAATTTCAACCACTGGTAATAACCTTCCAGGAGAAATCTCGGTCCATGAAGTGCTAAGTGAGATTGACACATGGATGATTCCTTTTCCCTGTGAGACACTGCCAATGACCAGATTCTTATGGGGGAGTATGGATGAAAATATTCCAGTGGTTTGCTTTCCCAGCTTGCTGCTGGTTTGCAGCACAATGTAAGAGACAGGGTGCTTGGAGAGGTCCCCAAGGGGAGAGAGTTATGCCTTTCCAACAGGATTCTCCCTTTCTGCAGACAGGCTACTGCAGATAATNTTTGCTCATGGCCATGATCAAAGCAGCCCCTTACGAAGTATTATATTCAAGCAGATCATGTATTTAAAAAAAAAAAAAAAAAAAAATCACACAAAACTTAACCCTGGCTTCACCATTTGCTGATTTCTGTACTTTTCATTTTCAAAGCATCAGGCCCAGAAAGGTGTGACATAAACAAGCAGTTTCCTACTTTGCAAGCAGGGAAACTGAGGCACATAAGACAGCAATGAGAGGAGAACATTTTGCGGTAGCTAAGCAAGCCTATTGCCTCTGGAAATCATGACTCGTTTTATGACTTTGCATTAGAGCTAACAATACAATTCTGTACCACATTCCATATTCTCTGCATTTTAGACCAAATCCTAATGTCCTTGAAGCACACTAGAGGAATATTAGAGTTGGGGTTTTTCTATTTCCGTAACTCAGCTAAGTAATTGTCTTAGCTCTCATTTTCAAGGCAGCAATAGAAGTCACTCTTAAAACAATGCAATGGTTTCCAGTAATATTTTCTCTACTGTTATCCATTGTATTTCACTGCAAATGGTTCAACATAGACAGATCTTCCTACAATACAGGGAGCAAGCAGACCCAATGTGCTGTATAAACAAGCCTCCAAAATGGAGCCCAAAGCATGCCCTTCAATGACTTTTCCACACAGTGTGTTACACAACAGCAATACACATCAATACAGAAAATTATTTCATAAATATGTGAAATAGCTTTTTTTAAACACACTGTGGAAAATAATTACAACAACATACTTCACATCCTAAATTAAAATATATTTGTGTAAGTTAGCTGAAAAACTAACACCACTGAATTCTTAGAATGAATAGATTAACTATCAAATTTCAAGTACCAGTGACAGAAATGAGAAATAACAGCTTCCACACACAGACCTGATATGCAGTTTTAGCAACAAATGAGGCTAGCCTGATAAATATAAACCCCTCCAAACAGTTTTAAATGGAAGTATCACATCTTACCTACTGAGAACACTGATGCCGCACCTTCCCAGATAGCCACAAAGAAATCAGCTGCTAAAACAGATATTTTTGCTGACTTGATGCAACTTTCTAAACAACAGAAGACAGCCTGCACAACAGCACATTTTCCTCCTCTGATAAGCAGCATTCTGAGTTGGCACACAGTTTCTGCTCCCCATATAATGCAAAGTATACCACAATAATAAAGTAATTCAGTGATTCTTTAGCATTAAGTTCCTCAGAGCCTGAAAACAGCCCTTCAATGGACAACATCCTCACTTGTTGTACCTGAAGATTAAGGTAAGCAGAAGATTAAGGTAAGCAAAGGATTATAATAGACTTACTGGAAGACAGGCACATGGGATGATTGCTATCCCCAATTCTTTTCATGTACAGCTGTTCATTAAAGCTGGGTTCAACAGAAATGAAGAATAAAGTTTAATATTTGCCTATAGCCACACCCAAATGCATGGAGTTAGGTTCTTGCTGTCTCACCCACCATACACACTACTTCATTTATATTGTACTGGCTTTTGCCCATAAATATGAAAAGAGAAGTTATGATGTGAGGTAGGTGGAGTACAGTAGGAAGCACCATGGGACTATTCATATTATTCTCAGTTTATATAAAGCACAGCCCTTTTCCCTTTCAATTGTATCACTGGAGAAAACAAGACTGAGTTCTCCCTTTCAAAGACACAGTAGTTATGCTTGTATAGATTAAAGGTAAGTCTATTACATTTTCGTATTTGATCTTTTGTGAAAATGACCTTTTTTCCCAGAACTTAAAATATAATGCACATCTGTGTGCACTTTTTGGGGGGCATGGGAAAAACAGCTGGTAATGGCAAAGAGGAAGCTTCCCCCTCCCCTTTTTTCCTCCTCCCTCTTAAGGTAAAGAATCCACTTTGGAGATTCCACTACTTAAACTGGGCAGCTACTATTAACACAAACACCACATTATATCTCACCATCAGGTATGCATCTGAATAGTCATTAGGGAAGTCTAGAGAGCTGAAAAGAAAAAAAGGAGTTCTGGCCCAGCATTGTTACCATCTGAAATGAATGGATATAGGTTCATAACACTCCTATCTTATTGACTGCAAATTCAAAGACAGAACTCAGTGATTCAGATAAGACTTACAAATAAGGAAGATACAATTACAATCTCCCTGCCAAAACTTACAAGGATCATTTCCACCTTAGCTTAGACATTTTGGGTTTATGGTATCTGTCAGGCATAGTTCAGGCCTCACAAATACAGGATTTGTGATGTACATCCCACTCTTTCAGTAGAGTATTACGCACAAGGTCATTAATAATAGATCTTTTGAAAGACTTGACCTTGAATCCAAGCTACATTTTTCAACTTGACATCTTTCTCCATTCACATATATAAAAGAGCCGATGTCCTACCATAAGCAGACATCAGAAAAGGACTATGCAAATGAATTCACTATAATGGATGAAGGCTAAGCACAGGAGACTACATCGTGCTCCTTGGTTGAGCTATCACATATCACTTAAGGCAAGCACGCCTCAAATAAAGCGCAGCTTTGCAAGTCACTCGATTTTGTTGTACTGCAGGTATGTATTGGAACATCAGCACTAAACAGAAGAAAATGCACTAAAAAAAAAAAAGGTCGTTTGTTTTTAAGATATAAAAGCTACATTGGTTTCAGCAACATACATAGGAATCCACAGCCTTTTACTAATGAGCACCCATGTTTCCAAACCCATCAGGTACTGCTTATTCTGCTCAGACTTGAATCCACACCTGGATTTGTAACTATTTAGTTCAACGACTGTTTAGTTAAACCTAAATAAATCTAAGGCAAACAAATTCTGAATATATTCTTCATGTTGTACCACTACCAGCTGTATCTGTGAAGCTGTTCATCTTCACACACTCCACATCCCACCCCCCACTACTCTGCCCCATTATCCCAAACCCTTCCTTATGGCTCCTTAGAGCCACCAGTTTTGCACTGTTGGACACTTGACTAACCTTGCTCCTAGCCAGCTGGCAGAAGAGCAAGCCTGCACATGGTGTTTAGTCTTGCACTGCTGATGTCCGACTATGAGCAATGGACTCCTCCTGCAGTCAGCAAAGACCAGTTTGGTCTCTGAAGGCTTGTCCCTTCAGGCAGACTCTGCCTCTTCTGTGCTCAGCACCATATTATATGCACTTGGTACACAAGGAGAAAGCAATTAATATTTTCAAGCAGATAAAAAAATTACACCACATAATTTTTACAAGTACTAGAGTCTGAGAAAGGATAACGGTCTAACCCGTACAGTATAACCACAAGTGATTACAGCTGCTTTTTGTCACTTTATTCTGTATCCCAACACACACTGCACCTAACAAGAGCCTAAAGCCAAGGCAACATCAAGCATAACGAGCAGGGTTATGAACTCAGGCTTAAGACTGATTCATCTCAATTTTCTACACTTGTGTCAAGTCCCGAGGCAGTCTTTGTACTAAGGAAAAAATCCTAAAACTACACAAACTAAATAAAGGTTAAAAAATAATAAAAAAAAAACCCCAAAACTACATTGCTTTTGCTGCTTTAGAGCTCTGCACCACCCCCAAACCCCCGCCTTGGGAATGTTACTGTTCTCTTAGTCTTCTAGACAGCTAGAGGCCAATAAAAAGCCACTTGAGAATTACACCTCTCAAAATAGTCCCTTAAGAAGCACATACATTCTTACAAAGAAAAGCAAGCCTAGCGTTTTTTCTAGTAATCAAAAAAGACAGTGGTACAAGACAAGTCTTCATAGAAGAAAGCAGAGTTACCCTTCATCAGCGACAAAGCTTGTATTTAACACAAGCTACATCTAAACAAAAAAGGCACCTGTATCACCTACTGCCTCAGACACCAACTCTTGATTTCATTTAAAAATACTAATTTTCTGCATTTCCAGCTTACATATAGTAATCTCTGCAATAAAAAAAACTGATCAACATTCACACCAGGAAGCACTCAGCCTACCAGAACAAGAAAGTCAAATCCACATTTATCACACAAGTCCCTGACCCACTCGTCAAATACACTTATTACCTTTTATTTACTGGCAAGAAGGGGCTGTGCACCCACAGGGGAAGAAGGGTATTGAAGCAGAAGACTTGGTTTTGGTTTGTGAGTCAGTCTCTCTCTCAGACAGTTTAAAAAAAAAAAAAAGGAATAAGAGAGCAGCAGCGTTGTTGTTTAATAGCAACACAAAATCAACCATGCAGCAAGTCAGGGAAAAAAAGCAGCACAGAACACTAGTTTACTCCAGTCCCAGCAACTTCAGAGAGCAGTGACAAATGTTTCTAAAAACATTACTCCTTTTATCATGCTAGTCACTCCTCCAGAAAAATAGCTGCCAAAAATCTGTGTGCTACCTCCATGAAACAATCCATGTCAAACCACAACACTCGTGACATGCTTAGGTGGCTCAGAGGACGCACCATTTCTGGCACCTGAAACAATGACACACATTTAACCACACAGGTAATTCCAGTGTGGGGAAAGTCACAGGATAGTTTAGGTTGTTCAGCAATAAAAGCTGAGCAGTTTGATATCCTAAAGTGAATTCTTACAGTGTGAAATTAAAGGACATTTTCGTGCACTACACATTGACAGTATGACCCCAGAACATGCTGTTTGTTCAGTCACCTCTAACTTCACGATAAACAAAAAAAAGAAACCCAAATCAGGAACTTGAGAGCACACAGCACAACAGCCTGCCGTCTTTACTGCTTTCAAGGTCAGCATGAGCTGCCTATACACTTGCCTGAAGGAAACTGAGGATTCCTGCTAGAAGAGCTTTTCAGTCTCGCTCAACCTCACATTGAATGAGAATGGAGAAATTCCCCTCTATACCCACTTCTCAAGACAACATGGAAATTAAAGAAAGCATAAGGTATCATCTTGACGTCTTAAAGATCTCTTCTAACCAAAGATATTCTAGGATTCTGTGTTCTGACTGCTACAGCTTATCTGAGAGGCAAACCATACTCTTCTCAAATTCCACCCCTTATGATGTTTGATTACACAGCAAATCACCTCCATCATATAAACCTTTTTTCATTCCTTTTTGCCTTTGGTGTTACACACTTCCTCCCAGCTTTACCCCAGCTCATTACTAAATTCAAAGGGAAGATACAAATGACACATGGCTTTGGGTGGGGGTCAGAAACTAAAGGAAGAAGACCATCCATATGCACAGCACCCTACTATTAAATTCATTACATGTAATGTCACATCACACGCTCACAAAAAAGATAATCTCATTCAGATTTAACACCAGTTCTGTGTGGGAACACACTCCTGTGCAATGGAACCTTGAGGAAGGACCTTTGCTTATGAGACCCAGGTGACTGCCAGCACCTAAAAATCAAGAAGCCCATGCAATACAGGCAACCAACATAGCCACCAGCAATGTCAAAGCCAACTGGCACGAAATACCCAAGCTCGGCAATCATACCTGACAATAGCCAAAGTCATTATTCAAATTCATAAATAAGGGGGTTTGTCTTGCCAGTCAGACTACAAATATGCAGGGAGTCATTAGTAACTGTGCAGATCCTCAAGAACACCACAGTACAGTAGCTGGTACAGAGGACACATCAAGCTTTTGCACCAAAACAAATTAATCTTTTTTGTTATTTTACAAGAGACCAGTGGTCTCCAACATTGGAAACAATGGATGGTCAGCTGGTTTTACGTCAACTACAGTATAATGGAATATGTATGGCAACTATAGCAAAACAGGAAAGTAGAAATACTACTCTATCAGCTCCATTGGCCCACCAAGCACCCCACTCGATCTAACCTTTGTTCCTGTAACACATGCTTTAGCTTTCATCAGAAAACATTCAGCTACTGTAACAGAAGCTGCAGAAGGGTGGCAGATCGTATAGTTGATAACCGTCTGACAGGTTTTATTTAAGTACCACTCACTCCTCAGAGCTTTCTTTGTCAGTCTCTACACAGACACACCAGCCAAGAAGAATGGGGAACAGTACATAAGACACTCAGCGGGTAGCTCCTTATGTTGTTACCAAAGTCATGACAGTAATGTTTGCAGACAGCCTTGTATGAAATGGTGGTCACGAGGTGACACCACAGCTATTTTAAATTAATTAAACAGACTAGAGTTTAATCAAATCCACATTTACATTATGCCAGCCTCCTCAGCAGGCATTTTTTTGCCCCAAGAACTCCAGAAATCACCTCAGCCTGTTACTATTTGTCCATTCATTCAGCTTTCCTGGAGGTTGAAAAGCTCTAAAAGCTATTCACAAAAGAAGCACTTTAAATAACAATAGTTTTGTGCAACACTAAAAAACCACATTTCAGAAAGGCCTTGTAGGCAAGATCAATAGCATAGGAATAACCATGCGGAGGCAGGAAGCATGCAGTGCCGTTTCCATAGCTTCCCCACACACATCATTACTTGTAAGAAAATGTGTTCTCCGAAAGCTGGGAGACACAGCATGGCTATCACTGATAAAGTGGTTACAGGGCAGCATGACAAGTAGGCAATGATCTTCAGAAACATGGCTCGTACATGACCCATGGCAGAGTTGCTTTATTTTGGTATTCAACAAAGAGAGCTTTGTGACACTCTCCAAGGAGGTCTGGAGTATTTCACCTAGCCCCTATGCACCCTGCCTTTCACAGCTCAGCAACACCTCCTTCCCTTGCAGCCAGAAATCAGCCTTGTTCCCTACGCTGTCAGCTTTTCATAAACACATAATTATGTTGAAAGATACATACAGTCTTACCACAGCTGAGATCAGAGACTCTCTAACAAATTCCAGGAATCTCATCTTTTACAGAGTCTTCCCAGCCCTGGGATGTCTAAAGATAGCAAGGATGGGTTTTGCTTTCCTTGAGAAGTCAGGGCAGGAGCTACCAATCACTGCTCTGCATGACCTAGATACTGAGGCAGGTGAGGTTCTGCATTCAGAGCAGCACAGTCTTATGTTCACATGATGGAGAGCAGGGGGAGAAAAGGTTAACTTCACACACTTTAAAAAAAAACCAAACAACAACAAAACACACCAGCCAAGCCACCAAAGAAAAGCACCGAAGATATAAAAGTAGTAAGTAGCACAGAAATTACAACCAAGTTGTAAACCTGCACAGGAACAACAGAAAGCTAAGAGCTCCAGCTTTGGAGAGTAAGAACCTTCCTGTGTAAGAACATTTGTGTGTAATTTGCTAGCCCAGACAATTTGCGCAAGCTCAACACTGTCCAGCAAAACTAAGGAATGGAGTGATGACAACCCCGTGTGCCTTGTTGATGAGTCTCCTGGCTACTGGAACCCAAGAAGACACTCAACTTGCAAAAAGGGCCAAGCTTCTACACCTCAAGAATGCGAAGAATAAGAGGGATACTCCACACCAGCACTTATGCATAGTCTTCTAGCTCATTTGCATGCTGCAAGGTTGCAATACACAGACTCCAGTAGAGCACTCAGAGCACATGGGTGGTCTGATGCAGCACAGAGCTTAAACAGGGCAGAAACTACAGCATTAAAATTGAACCTGCTAAAAATATATCCATAGATCTTCGATTTTCTTTTACACTAAATGAGGAAACTGAAAACAAGAAAAATACCAATTCTAAAGCCTCTTTCTTGGCTTTCAATTTAAAGGACTGATGGGATTTAACACTATTGCAACAGTGGAAAGCTAGCAGTATTCACTTTGATCTAAACTGCTAAAAGCATCATAAGACACAGAAACATCTCCCAACTTACTCAACAACAAAAAACAAACCCCCGAAAACACATCAAGACACACATATTGTTCCTTATGTCCAAGATACACTGAAAAAGGAACATTGAATTTACACATATGCAAAAGGTTTATGAAAAACACCTCTTCTGGGGACTGTTCTCGAGCATGGAACAGAATGAACTACCATGAAGGTTCTCTCCCCACTCACAATTAAGCTTTCAAAAGTAGGGATTCAGGCAATTCCTTTAAGTAAGATTAATACTTATGTTTACTATGGTAAGACTTCTATTTCAACTGCACCACAATGTACCAGTTGGCTTGATTCTACAAGTCTCCCAAATCCCAGTTTGAACACATTGTGTGACCTTTAACAAGTGAGTTAATCTCCCTGCAGCTTCCACTCACTTCATTAAATGCTCTGATCTGTTGCACTTAGTATTTTACAGACCAGATGTTTGATATTGAACAACTCAGTATCACTAGGAGCTTTCAAGTCCATATGAATCTGTTAGTGGTTTTACTCAAATTTGGGTACTGTAACAACCACCCAAATACACTGCAGGTAAAAGTGTTCTTATATCAATTGCACGAGGAGAAACATGCAGAACAACGAATAACCGCAGCACATGCTTGGTTTTAAAATGCAATATGCTTTATTTTGCAGAAGGGTAAAATAAAGATTTAAGAGTGGTGTTAAAACAAAAATAAATCAAGAAAACGACAATACATGCTCCCTGAATTCTTGCTTTTAAGACAGATGTTAATAAAAGCTAGGGCACTGCACATAGTGCAGTCATCTATCAAAGAATGACATCATATTACAATCTGGAAGCATCATCATGGCATAGAAGGAATAGGTACAGAAATGAGGTTACCACTTCAGTAATAGAATTCTTCATATTAATGCCACAGCAATAAAAAACAAAGGGCTTGTCCTTTATACATAATTGGGTTCAACAACCACATAATGCCATCACTATGGCAAAACAACCGGTGAGGACACAAGTATGACTAACCCTAAACCCCAGAAGCAATACCCAAAATATTAATGATTAACAAAAAGCAAACAGCAAAAGCAATCAGAAGACTGATTTCTGCCTATTCACATGTCCAGCATCATGACAGATTAATAACTCCTATTCTGCCCCCTATTCAGTCACCATTTACTCTCCACAAACCTTGCTCCCAAACTACAGCAGTAGTTACCTAACACTGTTAAATGTTTCACGTCATTCACCTTCCACAGAGGAGCCCAAAACCTCTGAAATAGTTAAACAACAATGACTAAGATCATTAAGTACACTTCACATGATGTCCAAGATTTCTAGTGACCTTTACACACCGTATTATCTGACTGTTTGAGAGCTGAAGATCAAAAAGTCTTTGCCTGACTCACAAGTGACTAAACGGAAAAAAACCATGCCCAAGAGAAGAGCTTTATCTGCTTGTGACTAAGAGCACCTTACAGTTTCCAGAGCATTAAATAAGTTTATTACACTTCACAGGAACCTGAAAGCCCACAAATTAAAAGGATCTGTAGGTTCCTTTGTTATTGGTGGACACATACAAATGGAAGCAAGAAGTCCTCCTCCAGCTGTGCCACTAAGCCATGGGAGGTACCTTGAGTCAGCCTCCCCAGGGTTACACTGCTCCCTCTTCAGAGAGGCTGTACATAAGCAAAGCAGAACTCTGTCCACAATTAAACAAAACCAGTAACACAAAGTGGGAGAGAAAGGAGAATCCCAGAAGCAGACTGCTAACAAGGACAGTGGCTAGACAAATGGAATACTTGCAAGACTGTTCCCTAATCAATAATCTGAAAAGAATGCTAGGCACATTGCCATTCTGATAGTTTGTTCTGCCGAAATAACCTTTAAATCTGCCTGTTTTAAAGTCCAACTGACTTCCATGTAAATTAATCACACAAAATATACCAGCTCGCTAATACAGTGGAAATTGCATCTAGCAACACTAGGAAATGAAAATAAGTCATGAAAATCATCCACCTAGCCCAAACTTTATCACTGCATATCAGCCCTTGAAGCAATAAGTGCAAGAGCCCCATGAGGCACTCATACCCCAAGCCATTGAACAGATCAGAAGCAGCATAATTAGCTATTTCCATAGCCTCCACAGCTTGATCTAGTATGAATATGTAATATTGCCCTTCCCCCATTTCTGATAAAAGCCACACAAAGTAATAAAAATATGTTTAACACACTGCAGTGGAATATAACAAACTGCTGGTGGAAGGCTAAGGTATTAACAAATTTAATCTAAGAAATTAAATGCATTTAAAATAATTCCTACAACAATTATTCATGGAGCACAAGAAAGATCTGAAACAAACATGGAAGGGGGGGAGAAAACACATAGTCACAGGTCACAGTGTATAAGAATTGTAAGAGGTAGGAGAAGGTTAGAGATAAGAAAGCTCCACAAAACAAACACCCAAGCTTTATCCAGCATTCTAGAAAAACACTTCAAATACTGCATACCACAATAAATGTTTATATACAGTCACAATTTCAAAACTTTAAACATTAAATAGAAATTCCATTGAAAGAACAGATACTAAATACTTCAAACAGAAGCATATGCTTGGTAGAGCTCAGGGTCTGAAACACCATTCATGCACCAAAATCCATGCAAGCAGACAAGAACCACAGTGATAACGACTGACAAATCTGGTCAACTCTTAAATAATGAAAAAACTACAGGAAACAGGATCAAAATCCTACAGATTACTTAGTGGTATCATAACAAGTTGTATACTCTACAGGTCAGTTTGTTCATAAACTAGGACCTGCTCATATTACAAAGTGCAAGAGATTATCTTCTGCTAAAATTTCTCTAGTTAAGATGCTAGAAAAGTTCCTAAGAAAACTGCCTAAGACAGGCAGCCTACTATTACTCTATTTCAGTAACTCAGAGTCCATACAGCATTTCCAGTCAAGTGCCCCACGGAATAAGCAAAACAGCTTCAGATGTTCTTTAAAGGTTAAAAATAAATTTTAAAAAATACACTAGTGGCAAGCATTCTGCAATGAAAATATGTCCAATTCTCATTGGAGTAAGAGTTCAGAGAAAACCACCTGTTAACAAGCCCTTCAGACTTTGGAAGAATCATAGAATGCTTCACAGTAGAAGGGACATCTGAAGATCATGTGGTTCAACGCCCAGTGGGAAAGTACCAGCTCCTTACAGTCTCAAACTTGCAGCACAACAAAGGAGAGTTTAACTTGATTAGAAAAGAACACATGGTTATCAGGAAACTTCAGTTTCAGAAATGTAAGCTATTTCGGATGATAGAACGCAAAGCCGGACTAGGAATTTAAGCACTCTCCAGTTTGCCAACTCAATCTCCAACCCTAAGGATAGGTCCGTGTGCTTGCATCCACCCTAGTATCAGTGAGACTTCCAGTAACTACTGCACATAAGACCAACTGCAAATGGAATTTCATATAGATCATCAAGGGGGTTTAGTCGAAACACTCTGAGCTACCCCTCAATACCTGGCAATCTATGTCACCTCCTATCATCTGCAAAATGCCATTTATCCAGCATGCATAATGATGAAATTATTTCTCAATACATTCTCATCTTTAAGGTAATAATGCAAAATAAGCAAGAGAGACCAATTATGCTGCAGAAAAATAGGCTATTTTCTAAAGTGTTTCCAGCTCCTTTTCACTACTTAACAGTAGCACTCACACTCCCACAAGCCTTTCCAGATGAAAGGTGAGACAACTTCACAGAGCTTGCCAGCGTTAACCCTGTTATTACCTTCATTAGTACAGCTACACACAAATGACTTTACACATGCTTATGCAGACTTTTAATCACGTTGTCCTGACATATGGTTACAGCAGCAGCTTAGCTTCTATCTGCCATCACCACCAAGAAAACATTCTCATTTCAGGGTAGTCTCCCAAGAGCAAAAGCAGTTATGCTTCCACAGTAGTTTCCAATGTTTTTCCAGTATTCCCTACTTGGGGTCATGAATGCTCCTGTATAGTTTAATCTCTTGTCCACGCTACCTTCTGGAGCAAAGGAGATGGACCTGGAACAGCGATTTAAAAATCTACAGATAATTTTATTTGGAAAATGAAGAGGAGAAAGACATTCATAAGCATGAAACAAAACACTCAGCAGATGGTTTAGGGCCAGCCTACTTCTCATTCAAACAAGCAGATGAAGACAGGCAAGTCCATGGACACCTCATTAGTGTGTAAATAAGAGCACACAAATGACCTCCTGCCTTTCTTCAAACCCTTCTATCCTTTGCACCCAGTCTCAATCTCTTTATAAAAGAGAAATGAGAACTTCCTGCAGGATTAAAAATAATTTTTAAAGAAAGAACAGACTAGGAAATCTGTAGGAATGCTTACAAGCAAGCTAGATAGTACTACTTCTGGCACTGCATTTTCCACACTTCAATATTCACAGTCACCTGGGTATTCTTTCTACAAAATGTTTGCAAGTGGTAACACCTATAGACAATTATAGAATCAGAATTGTTTAGGTTGTAAAAGACCACCAAGATCATAAAGTCTAACCACTAACTAAACTGTTCTGAGGCCACCGCTAAACCCTGTCCCTAAGCTCCAGACCTCCACGACTTTGAAACACATCCAGGGATGGCTATTCAATCTCCTCCCTGGGCAGCCTGTTCCAAGGCCTGAGGACCCTTTCCAGTAAGTTTCTCTTCATGTCCAACCTAAACTTCCCTTTGTGCAGCTTGAGACCATTTCCTCTAGTCCTGTTGTTTGTTACTTGTGAGAAGAGACCAACCCTTAACCTCACCACACCCTCCTTTCAGGTAGATATACATAGTGAGGTCCCCCCTCATCTGCCTTTTCTTCAGTGCCACCAAAAAGAACTCATGAAGCATTTAGAAGTCCCATTTAGTGTATCTGGTAGAACACCTTGAGAGCACCACATGCAGCATGGTAGGCTGCATGTCCCTACCGATGGTAATTTGGGTCCATAAAGCATTTTTATTTTTTACACGCTTTGCCCTGTTACATGCTGGGCATCTATATGCTGGGCATCTAATCCTTCTGAAGATTATACTGGTTTTTTGTTTGTTTACAAGTTCTTGCACTCGTAATACTTGTATTTTTTAATTCCATTAGCCACATCCAACCCTCAAAAATCTTCCATTACTCACAGTAAACACAATGTGAAAAGGTTGTATCATCCCTTTACTTATAGGTTTAAAAAGAAAGAATCACTAATGAGTTGAGTCATCAGCCAAAGAGTCTGAGCCACCAAGGCAAAGCACGCTCAGGAACTTGTCACCTGCAAACACTGATGGGATAAGACTGCTCTTGCTTGTCTTCTCCCTTATTTGAGCTCAGTGACAAGGAAATATCCAGCAACAGCATCTAGGCAGTTTTACAGTTATATGAGAGTGCTTACGTAGGTCTGTTTTGACATGGGTTAAATTAACACACTATTACATATACTGTTTGTTTTCCTTAGTTTTTCCACTGGTAGTTCACTGCAGTTGCACAACACACTGACTATTTAATCTGTAGTTAGGCTCACGTTTTGTCTTTACCTCCCTCATTAGTTTCAGCAATAGTCACCCAGCATTAGGTGAGATCACATTATCCCTCATTATTTGCTCCTAATTGTAGGGGAAGAACCTTGCGCTGATAGCAAAACAAGCATCTCTGAAATACCCATATCCTTCCAGCATGGATTCCCGGTTTCACCTTCCAGTAGTTTCTTTCTCACTTGCTTCAGACAGCTTCTGGAAGAATTATACTGGAAATAATCTTGAAGAGAAGAGTGTTGTTGAAAGAACAAACTACGCCTGCAAAGCTGCTCAGGAGCAAGCAGACAGCACACCCAGGAGCAGGTGGTAGAGGGAACACTTCAAAGCACTCTCAGCTCAGACAAAACGGGCATTAAAACTGCTGAGGTTTTTTTGTACATGTTTCAGTCTCTCGGAACAACAGATTACTTATTTTATGGAACATTCTAGCTAGTAAAGCAGTGTACATATGCAGAGGTAGGTGTACTTTTTACAGAAACCTAAGCGGTTTATGTCATCACCTTTAAGTCTTTTGTTATGAAAAACTAGGTAAAGTTGCCGTGCTGTGCTTTCATACAACTTCAACTGACAAGAATGGCATTAAGTTTTGAAACTCGTGTTCAGTCTCACAGAGTTGGTGTTGCCTATCTCTTTGGGAAGTACTAAATCAGAGCCAGCTCCTCAGGGTACAGCGCAGGTTGAACTCACACAGCCACCTTGAAGCAACTCCTGAAACTCTCCCAGCCGGCCACGGGAAAACACCTATCCCGAGAGCTCCTCCATCATCCCTTTGAACCGTAAACAACATGGATACCATCTTCCTCTTGGAGCCAGGGCTCTCCGAAACAAAAACACCCCCCTACCAGGCATCGAAAGGAGCCGTCTCCTCCGCTTCTAGACAACTCTTCAGAACTTCACAGCATTTAAAAAAAAAAAAAATTAAGAAAAAAAGGCAGGATTGGCAGGATTCAGAGGCGGTGCCCCGGGGCAGCCCTAAGCCCCCAGGAGCGGGGCGGAGCGGGAGGTCCCAGTTTCGCGGATGAGCTGCCCCCTCCCCCGCCTTCGCTTTCCCCCGCTCCCTGCCCTGGCTCCGCTCCAACAATCCCGTCTAACAAGTTGATCCCGGTGTGGAAGAGGAAAAAGGAGAGGAAAGAGGAAA